>KE372904.1:170858-183889 GCA_000418225.1 Zizania latifolia
AGGCGGTGTCAAACGGAGAGAGAAAAGGAAAAGGAGAGGAAGAGAGAGAAAGGGGAGAGAAAATAAAAAAAGAAAAAAACTGAGAGGTAATGGGTTTTTTCATTTAAATCTAGACCGTTGGATCACTGAAAATGAATGGTCCATAGTTGTTGAAGGCACCATAAAAATTTTCTTATAGAAAAATACTTAACCCAACTGATAACTATAGATCCTACGTACACACCATGGACCATGGAAATGTTTGTTGCCCTTACCCATGTCTAGCCGGTGCAGGACAGTCAAATATCGAGACCAGCTGCAAGCTGCCCTGAAGAAACCAAACCCAAATGTGACCGATCGATCGAGGAAACTAGGAATTGCACACAACTAAGGCCCTGTTTGGTTCCACCTTGCTTATTTCTAGGGACTAAAGTTTAGTCTCAATTAGTCCCTAAAGTTTCAAACGGGCTTGTTTATGGAGACTAAATTTTAGTCCATAAGTCACCAAGGAGTTGCTTATGGAGACTAAAAGGTACATGGACACCCCCCGCCCTCATTTATGGCATGTCTCTACATCCAATAGAGCAATGATTAGAGGTAATGTGGTCATTGTATAGGATATTAAATGCTATTTAGTCCCTACATCTAAATAGGGGACTAAACTTTAGCCCCAAAAAATAAGCAAGTGGAACCAAACGGGCCCTAAGTCGTAATTGGGAATTTGGCAAATCTCGACGAAATTTGTGTGGCAAACTTTTGCAGCAAAACCGAAGCGTACTGCAGTGAACTACTATGCTAGATAACTGAAGAATCAACCAGATCTTCGAAATTTTCTTTCGAATGAAAAGCACATCTTGGAAAACGCTTGTGGTCACAGTGCAGAATTAAATTTCCAGTTAATTTCCAAGCTAGCTAGAGAATGGATGCAGAGATAGAAAGAGAGATGGCAGCATGCATGGTAGCAGCAGCAGCTAGGGTAGCAGAGATCCCTGGGCTACAGCCTGCAGCAGACATGCACAGCCCTGCAGCTGCATGCTGCCTGCCCTTCTGTTACTCCTGAGTGCATGGTGAGGTCAAATCACCAAAAGTGAATGGCTCTTTTGTTTGCAATTTCTCCTGCCCCTACTCTCTCTCTCTCCATGCATTGTGCTTTAATTTTGTTTACTTGCTAGCTAGACACTTCTCCAGCGCCCACTCAGCTAGCTGCACTATTTTTTGGAGGCATACACATGAGGTTTGGTTTGGTAGGATGTGAAATTTAAGGTGTTTTTTTAATCTTTTCTAACTAGTTTGTTGGTTATAAAGTTAGAAGTTAAAAGTTAAATTAAATAAACAGTATATAAAATTAGTTTTTTAATTTCTATAACTTTTTGTTAACATAAAATAAAGTTGTTCATCCCCAGATTACATAACTTCATGGTTTACGCTGTTTGATCTCTTCGTTAGCCTATATAATATTATTGTATTCATTATTAATTGATATATAAATTATTGTCTTCTTTTGTTAAGCTTCATAAACTCTATATTTTGTGCTCCATATGAAACGGCCGGCTTTGAACGAGCTTTGAAGTTTTCCAAAGCGTGTGAGGAAGGATATATGACAGGGTCCTTTTCATACGTGTGCCCATATATAAAACATAATTTTGATCTCGTTAAAATTAAATATTCGTCACACACCACACGTTTATAAATCCTAATAGAATGAGAGATACCACTGCACCAACTATGCTTACAGCTTACGTACCCCTCTCCCTCTCTGATCTATCTTTGAATCAGAGCGCCTCTTGTACGTAGAACTTCTTCAAATTAAATTCATAATAGTTTCGTTGAAAGATCGATTAAATTCCTAATATTGTATATTCATGCACCACAAATGAGTGGCGTTAGCCAGGCTGCTGTCTCTCCATGTACGCACGCGTGTGGCACGTGCGACGACCAGGCCGGCCGGCAACATGCAGCTATGCAAGTTGGGTGGAGTTGTACTGCTGCTGCTGTTTGTCCGCGCGTGCCGGGGCGAAAACGACCATGCAGCAGCGAGCGAGCTGGTCATCGGCGCCGTGCAGTGGCCTTCTTCACCAACCTGGTCGACCGCTTGCCGGCCGTTTATGTTTACATAAAAATAATAATGATTACGATATGAAATGAGAATCATTAGATCTATTATAAAATATTTTTAATAATTTGTTTGTTTGACACTCTGACATTATATGTATATGGAATTCAGCTCGATATCAACAGTTGGCAAATCAATTTGTGGCTCGATATCAACAGTCCTTCGATATGGACGAGTCGCATTTCATGAATGGGTTTGATGCATGCGTTTTACTCATTGTCCAAGTATGATTAAGGTCGACGCTGGTACAGACTGACTGCTGATCAGTATATTGTACGATGTTACTGACCATGCATGCATACAAGGCTTTTGTATGGTTACATTAATGCGTAGGTTGCTGTAAGACTGCAATTAGCTGCAAGCACTAGCTAGCTAGCTGCCCTACACACACCTTTACTAAATTTAAATAAAAATATATTAATATCTATAATATCAAATAAATACACTATAAAAACACATTTTATAACATTTTATAGTTGATTTAACAAAACTAAATTATATTGTAATTGTTAACATATTTTTTTAATAAAATTAACCAAAGATAAAGATGTTTAACTCATCAGAGTAGACAAGTTTGTCAGTACAGTTGCCCTAGGACGACGACCCTTCAGCCGGCGGCGACCGGAGGGAGCAAATGAGAAATTATAACCCGGCCATGGCAGTTAACCCTTGGCCTCTAGCAGGCATGCTCTCCCATCTATCTCCCTCCGGTCTCTACTCCTGGTGCCATGGCAGGAGATGGATGGAGACGCATGCGCGTGCCAAGCCCAACCCCACACACCCCCGTACGTACCCTAGCTATGCTACCTTACTATCGTCATTGTTAAAAGTATGGCATTTTGGATATCCACCATACGATATCCGGTACAACTTTTATAATTATATATGTATATAAAAATATTAAAACTATAATTACATTAGAGTATTTCATTGGTAATGTATTGATATTCTTTTTATATATCAAATTGTAATATCTTTTAATATAATAGTAATTTAAGATTTTAAGATTTGAAAATGACACGTATTTTAGGACGTCATCTATTCTCTTTGTCCCAAAATATAACGTTTTTTAGAATTTAATATTTATCTCAAATGTAACAACCTACTACTTGTGAAATATCAGTTTTACCTTTAAAATACTAATATGCTATTTTTAAATTTTATTACCTATTACTCCATAGTCCACACAATAACTTCTGAGTCCATACTCATCCACCGTAAGAAGAAAATTACAGTTTCTTTACATATATATATATATCTTCTTAATATATATATACAAATCTAAAGATAGCTATATTTTGCAACGGAAGAAATAGCAGGCAGCGGAGTTATCTGCTCACTATTGTGCCGCCACAGCCAGAGTCACGGAAATCCCGAGAGTACCCCTGAACTCACCTTGTCCTTTATTAGTCTCTCACTTTCTCGATCACCAGCTAATATACCTAGCGAGCAATTGCAAGCAAGCACGAGCACCAACCAGGGCCCCGGCTGTCACTCCCTCTCTCTCCTCTCCTCTCCTCTCTTGATTTCTCTCTCTCTCTAGTTCCCAAATCGCAGCAGCGGCGGCAGCAACGAGTTAAGTTGCAGATCCGATACATACTAGGTTCCATTGCATCACACATCAGTCACACCCAGGAAGCCATCAAATCGCCCGGATCGGATCATGTTTGTCGTCGTAGCGTCGGCATGTAGATGCGTATGACACAGCCATCAAATCACGCCCAAAGAAGGACGAGAGAGATAGAGAGAGCGAATGGTTTCTTTCGGCTGCTGCTGCTGCTAAAGCGAGCGAGCAATCGGGTTAGCTTGGTTGCCGTGCCAAGTCAAGTCCGGGCGGGGCGGGGCGGGCGCCGGTGGAGAGGAGTAGTGGCAGGAGATAGCTGGGATTGGTCGGGATCGATGTCGTCGGCGTCCGCTGCGGCGTTCCAGCCGGTGCAGGTGCAGCAGGAACAGCAGCAGATGGGGGAGAACCTCCCGGCGGCGGCGGCGGAGGAGGAGGCGCTGGAGCTGGAGCTGGTTCCGCCTGTGGCGGCGCCCTCCGAGCAGCTCTGCTACGTGCACTGCCACTTCTGCGACACCGTGCTCGTCGTCAGTGATCAGAAACTTCTTTCCATTTGATCTTGAAAGCAAGTCTGAAACTTTTCGGGCGAGCTAGCTAGGTGCGAGGTTTAACCGTCCAGCCATGGCGGCGGCGTGTGTGTGGTGGGTGCAGGTGAGCGTGCCGAGCAGCAGCCTGTTCAGGACGGTGACGGTGCGGTGCGGCCACTGCAGCAGCCTGCTCACCGTCAACATGAGGGGGCTCCTCTTCCCGAGCACACCGACGAGCGCCGAGGCCACCGTCGCTGCCGCTGCCGCCACCGCACCACCACCTCCGTCCCCGCAGCCGGCCGCGGCCGCCGCCATTCATCACCACGGCCAGCTCCACTCCCCCCACTCGTTCAACCTCGCGCCCAGCCCTCCCCGCCACTCACTCCTGGTACGCAACTCGTCACGCATTCACGCTCTAGCTTGCATGCACAAAAATGGCCGCTGTCACAGGGTTTCTCTGCATGCATGGTGATCCTAATCAGACTTCAGCCATGGCTAATCCATCCTGCATGTGTTTGGGTGCGTGCAGGATGAGATGTCAAGCGCGAACCCGAGCCTGCTGCTGAAGCAGCACGGCCTCGGCGGCATGATGGCCGCTGCAGGCTGCAGGAACGCCGCCCTGGCGCCGCCGCCCCCGAAGCCGCAGCCAGCGGCGCCGGCGAAAGGGACGAAAGAGCCTTCCCCCCGGACCAACACCGGCATCAACAGACGTGAGCATACTCTATGCAAGTTGCTTAATTTCTTCAGATGTTCATCTTCTTTTCCTCTCCTCGATTTCGCCTGGTCGACATATCGATCGATTGGTTTCCCACTCTCCCGCAAAGTCAAGTAAATTTCATGTTGAACATTAACTTTCACAATTTCACCCATGCGGCCATGCTCTTGATCTCTCTCGGTTGGTAGATCAAATCATCAAAATTTGGAGGTCAGAAGAGAGATCGCACCCATCGTCGTCTTCCTTTCACCCACCCGGCTTCTCGAGCTATCTAGCTAGCCCTTTTCATTGTGCATGTCGAACAGTAGCCGAGTTCTCCTCGACTCCTGCATTTTCGCCTGTGATCTTCACTTGCGTGCATGCGACAATGGCAATTCGATCGAGTAGCTAGCTAGCTACATAACTAATGCAGCTTCACAGGGGTTCACGGTTCCGGAATTAAAAAAATTTCGGCACTAGCTGATAAACAAGGAATTTCGGAAATTTCGGAAATTTTGGTTCAAATTCAAACAATTTCAAAACAAATTTAAAAAAATTTGACATGATTTTGCTTAAAACTATCTATATTTCATATACATCAGAGTTGAATATAACAAATAACAACATATCACGTTATAGCAATCAATTGATATATCTATTGCACTAAGTGTCGAAATATGAAATATTAGTCTAAACAGTCTCAAATATCACATATAAATTTAAAGTCTAAATATCTATAGACAATGGGAGGGGATTTTTGGGTGGATTTAGGGTTTGGTGGAGCAATATGTTACTTGGTCTGGTGGAGGATGAAAATTTGGCTCAGTTGAGTTGACGTGGTTTAAGCACGGAAAAACGAATTCGAGTGAAATTTTTTGACCGGTACAAATTTTTCCGGACCTCACCGATAAATAAGGAATTTTGGAAATTTCGGCGAAATTTCACCGGAATTGTGAACTCGGCCTTCACTTCGGTTGTCTCTTGCATTATGCAGCGCCGGAGAAGAGGCAGCGCGTGCCGTCGGCGTACAACCGCTTCATCAAGTGAGTTACTGCTGCTACTACTACATCTTGCCTGAGCTGTTGCTGTAAGCTAGCTAGCACGTACGCGTGTGTATTGGGCTGTGCAACTGGTGGTCGTTCTCGATTACTGCCGCCTCGGTGGCAGCGGCCGGCGGCCGGCCATCGGCGCCGGGGCGGCAGTCGTGAGAAAGACCCTTTGCAGAGAACAGAGAGAGAAGGGTGCTTTGCTTTGTCTTCTTCCTCTCTCTCTGGCATAAAAAGATTTGATAATTTATAACCGGTAATAAGTATTTTTATTTTTTCTACAAATCTATATGTTATTGATTTAGTTTGTATTATATATCATCGTAACAATGTAACTCATAGTAATAATCAAAATAATCATTTTAAAAGTAGTAAATCATTGTAACTGACAGTAGTAGCATAATCAAAATGATTATTCTAAAGGCTTCTTTAGAACACAAGAATTTTACAGGATTTTTACAAAAATTAGTTTAATTCATATAAAAATTCTTTATTTCAAAAGAGGCCTAAAAGTAATAAATCATTGTAACCAATAGTAGTAGCATAATCAAAATGAGACATGGCAAACGATGCATTTGCGATGGCAAATAATGGGAGATTGATGGATTGTGTTTGAGCATGAGCTGAGCTGATGTTTGCCTTTCCTTTCCTTTTCTTTCTGTCTGATGTCTTCTCTTCTTTACTGGTTTTGTGGGGGGGTGGAATTGCAGGGACGAAATCCAACGCATCAAGGCTGGCAATCCCGACATCTCGCACAGGGAGGCCTTCAGCGCGGCTGCCAAGAACGTCAGTACTCCTTCCAGCTCTCTGCTCCATGCATCCGCCCAAAATTAAAAGAGTCTCATCTTTTTTTAGTCCCTCTATCTAATATTTCAATCTTGTTATATATATTAAAGAGATAGAGTAAAATGATCATATTATCCTAAGACGGATGTGTAAAAAAGTACAATAGTTAATAGAAGTAACAAGTAATAAAATCCGAAATGGTATGTATATTTTCAAGATAAAAATTATATTTTACAAGTGTTAGGTTATTATATTTGAGATAAATTTTGAATTCTAAAACGGATGGAGTATAATACTTTCATAAAACAAAGTGGTAAGAGGCCTCCTTTTAAATACATACTATATTTAGTTGAAATCATCAAAAAAAAATCTTTTTGAGAGATTAAATATAAATTGTGTGAGGGTGGTTGGAGTTAAATTATGTGAAAATTAAATGATGTATTGTTGGTGAAAGAAGTGGCGTTCTAGATATTCTTATAATTTATAACAAAATTTATAGATCGATAAGAAATTATTATATTTAAGAACAGAGAGAATATATCTTTTCTTTATCAGAGAATGGCTAGCTTTACTACTGTTTCATTCCTAGGGATTCCCGATCTTTCAAAATCACATTCCTGTGTGCCCACTTTACTGAATCTTTGTTTGCCGGTTTTGTGTGGTGGCTTTGTTGCTGTTGCTGCAGTGGGCCCACTTTCCACATATACACTTTGGCCTCATGCCTGATCACCAGCAGGGGCTGAACAAGACCAGCAGCCTCCTTCCTCAGGTGACTAATCATTCTAATCCTGTCCATATATACTAGTTACCCTGCTGCCTCTGAATAGACAAAATCATACTGTAAATTTCTTTAATCAACACAACATCCATTTTATTGTTACTCCAACGGCCCAATCTAGAATCAGAGTTGATATTTTATAGTATAACAAAACTAGACAATAATAATGTTTAGATTTATTATACTATAAAATGTTAAATCTGATCCTAAGCTATAATATTATGGACGGAACAAGTAGAACACTGCATCCGATTTCTTATATACATCATTTTGGACTTATGTGTAAGAATTATGAATTAAACTTAAATGATTTTATTGTTGCTTGTTTATTCTGCTTTAGAAAAGTGGATTGTTTATTTCTAAGCTAGATGGGTGTTATTTATTTGATAAGGGCAGTTATGAAAGACGGAAATAAAAAACTGACTAGAAGTTCTAAAATAAATTATATTTAAAAAATAATAGAGAAAATAAAAGGCTTATATTTGGGATAAGTAGTACGTTGATTTGTCCATTGAGACTTCCAGAGGCAAAACCAACAGAAAATCCTACAAGGTCCTGTTTGCATCTTGGCACAACTTTTGCGTCAGTCTCTTTTCAAGACAACAAAAAAGTTATGCCAAGCCAGATTCCGCGGCAACTTAACTATTTATGAGAAATCAATTCTTATAATTTTTTCTCAAAAATTGAAATTGGCATTTTTAGGTGTCAAAACAAAAAACTACCCTTGTTTCATATTGTAAGTCTTTTGATTTTTAAAAACAAACTTATTCAATTTTAACCAAGTTTAAATAAAAATATATTAGCATTTATAATTCAAATAAATACATTATTATAGTATACTTAACGGTCAATTTAATAAAATTGAACTTGTAATTGTTGGTATTTTTTCAAGAATGATCGAAATTGAAATTATGTCTTTCTAAAATTAAACGATTTTCAATATGTGATGGAGAGAGTAGCCACAAATGGACTAAGCAGCAGAAGCTGACTTCACAGCTGCTTTAAAAAGCTGGCTTCCACTCAAGCAAAAGCTGTGCAAAACATACTTTTAAACCATCCGGACAGGGGTGCAAATCAGCTAGCCTTTATCATTGTCAGGAAGAAATTAAATTACATATACAACAACAAAACAATAAAGCCTTTCAATTCCAAAATAAATCGAGTTAAAACCCAACCGGAACCATTAATTAAGAAATTAAATTACATATTAGGCCAAAAAATCAATGGTAGTATATGTGTCCTCTTAATCCTCACTTATTTCATTCTCATTCCATCCCACAAAAGCTTTATTTTTAAGATAAAATTGATAAATTAGTATTAAGAATAAAAGACTAAAATATCACTTATTAATAAGAAAATATTTTTATTAAGTGATAGTTAAGAGGTAGCGGATAGTAAAGGAATAAAACTTATTATTTTGCAAACGAGGGTAGCTAAGGAGTTAGACATAAGTTTTTAATAAAGTTTGAAGATTATAAGTAAAGTATTTTTTGAAACAAAGAGAATATATAATAGTGCCTTATGTACACCACAATCCTAATTGAAATATTAAAGTTTGTGCAACCACGCTGACTATGTATAATTACAATACATTCGAAATTAAGCCTAATATAAGCTTTTTGTTGGTGTGAATGAACAAGGATGGTTGTTAATTATACACTAACTAATCAAATGTCAACCCTTTTTCTGTTTTCTCTTTTGCCAGGATCATCAGAGAAAGGATGGGCTTTACGCAGCTGCAGAGGCGGCCAACATGGGCGTTGCACCGTACTGATGTAACCTAGCAATTAATGGCAATTAATTAGAACAAGATCTACCAATTAGTGTAGCTGGCTAGCTCATTAACTAGTTCTTATATATCAAGCTATCTAGGGCTTCCTGCACATCTCTTGCATAATTAATCTGATCATCTAGCGAGCTAAGTGAACGTACGTGCGTCTAGCTTGGTCGCCATCGATCGATCTGAATATCTGATGTCTATGCTGTTTTGTTCTAGCTAGTATGTAGGTGATCAACTCGCTTTATTTTCTCCGTTAATTTCTGGCCTCTGTTTACTAGTTCACACTAATACAGTAGTCATCTTTATTTTTTTCTCTCACTTTTGCAGAATTTAAGTAGAATTTAATTAATCTACTTAAGATTGGGCTAAGATAAATTCATTCGTTTTTAGAGATTGGATAAAGTCTATTCCACTTTCTGTCATCATCGTATCCTAGGTGGGGTGGCCTCGTTTCATAATTTTTTTAGAACAAGCTCGTTCAACACCTAGAGGAGTATTTTTCCTATGAGAGCTATTTCATCCTATTCATCTACCAACTAAATACTTGAAAAACCGAGATGTAACTGTCTCATACCACTCTATTCTCAACTAAACATATTCTTATATTATAGAATATATAGCTCCCCAAATGATCTAGATTCTTACTGTAAAACTCACTAGCCGTGTAATTTGAAATGTATCCAGAAGCTGAATAAGCCCAAATTTGGAATATAGAGAAGAAAAAAAGAGGTGCCATTGGCCCACCAACCTTTGGGCCGTTTGGGCCTGGTTCACAGAAAGACGCTACGGCCCGTGAAGGCTCATCCATGGTAGCGACCCAAATCAGCCCACGTATATTTGGCCGCAGCCAATTTCTTAGAAAAGCGTCAAGGGCCCAAACTACTCTCCGTGTTCTGCAGTTCTTCTCAGCTTTTGAACCAAATTCTCTGAACTTTCGATCCAATTCACATCCCAAACCATCATTCTGTAAATGCGACGTTACGGCAAATAGTGCTTAGGCCCCTTTCGAACCAAGTCAGCTAAAAATTTAGGGGTTCTGTATGCCAAACTTTATAGACTGATTTCTAAGTTAGGCGGCGTTGAAGTTAACTTAGGAGTACACGTATCATCGATGTGAGTAAATAAACACTTTTCCTGTGTTTTGCATTACTTTGTTTTGCATATGCACTCATAAAAAGTCGTGTTTTTTCTGTTTTTGTATTTTTCCTAATCTCGTGTTTTAATGGAGCCCTCATTTGTTTTTACTCACGTGTGTACTGGTCCATACCCCTCTTTGATTCGTCAGGCACTGCTTTCGAGGCCAATTAGGTCAAAGCCAAATATCTATCATAAGTATGGTTGATCTAACTATTCTTAAATAACCACTCAAAAATTTGAGAGATTTTTAATATCAGTTTGATGAAAATTTAATAAAACTAAGGAGCTAGAGGTGAGGTAAGTCCGAGCTGCCTCTCCGCTAGTAACAGCAGTCCAGTCCAGGCAGTAAGCATGATCGCCTTGAGCACCAAGAGGAAGCACGGGAGTAAAGCAAACTCCAGGAATAAGTAAGTTGCACGCACGCGATCCGCCATGGCTGGCGAGCTGTAAGCCGCGAGGGGAACACGATAAGAATCCGGGAGCCATTTCTTATTGCGAGGTCAAAACCCCCAGACACTCGAAGCAGGGGCCAGAGCATGCAGCTGCTACTAGACTGAACTCTGAAGCAGAAGAAGCAACCAACCCCACTGGTAACAAGCATGCAGCATGCAGCAGCAGCAGCAGCAGCTGTGTCAGTCACTCCAGAACTTGCCTAGCCACCAATGTTTTCTGCATCTAGCTCACAGTGGCAATCAAGAATCAGCTACTGGCAAAAGATGAAGATAAGTAGATAATGAGCTGATTATGCTTATTAACCTCTGAAGAGCAAGCAGAAAGTGTTGGCTTTTCAGTTTCCAGCAAGTTACAGGATCATCAGACAAGAGCATTGAGAGTGTAACAGGTCTGCTGTGCTGGTACAGGTGAGGTGACAAGGTGTAGTTATGTTTGGAATTGGTAAGCATTGGGATGTGCAATTTATTGGCCATGAACCATGAATCCATGATCGAGCGAGCCCTGAGGGCTCATAATTGAGGCACAGTGTTGGGAGCACGGACAGCTATGCAGAATTGTAGAGTGGCAGAGACAAGGGTCGGGGTCATTAGGAATTTAATGTGAAGTAGTTGCAGGCTACTACTGGTATGAAGCAGATGAAGCTTCTTCAATGGACACAAGAAGAGCGAGGACATTTTGCTCTGAACATTGACAAGAGTTACTGGAGGTTAACGAGCACCAGCAGAATGAAAAGCAGCAGCAAAGCAGACAGAAATGATATCATTGCGTTCAATCCTCTGTAAGAGACACCAAGAGGGTAGACAGAAAGTGTGAGTCACCTGACTGACATGAAATCTGGATGCTACTATACATGTTTTAGGAGACATTTGGCACTTTTCCTGAAGACAGAAAGTGGCACTCTGAATGATACGGAGTCCCGGCCATTTCTGAACCAAACTTGTACTGTTGTTCTGAACCAAGCTACTGGGGAATGAACAAACTGGGAGCAATGGCAAGATAGCAATCCACAGACGTCAGATGACAAATCGCACCATCTGATTTATACTGATGCACAAAACCATAAATATAAATATACATTTTGGAATCGAATCGAGCTACAGAAAAATAAATTACTGGCAATTAGATAAACAGCTCATTGACGATGTTAGAACACAACCCTCTGAATCTGGTGGCCTCTGTACAACACTACAAATCACGAATAACCCACTTTTACCCAGACCAAAACTAAAATAAAAGATAAGTAGATTTATCTGTACTACTCATCGAGCAGCAACTTTGACTCTGCGAAGGTTATTTTGACCCTGTTCTTGATCGCCTTTACACATACCTCCTTTTATTTCCAAATGTACAGTTTCTTTTTTTGACTATATAACTTCATTCAACTATAATTCATTCTTCCCTCTTGCCACAATCTAGATATACCCTACACTGGATCACCGTCCCGCCAATCCGGAAACCCGGTACCACCGTGAAACCAACCTTCGGTCGCATCATCTTCCCAATCTCCTTGCTCCCTGAAAATCCTTTCGAAGGCACAATGTTCTCCATGTATGCCGACGAATACTCTGTTCCCTGGCTAACCTGGAATATTCCTACTGCTGGATCATAAGCCCAGGCCAATCTGTGAAGTGTCCATATTGAGCTTGCCATTGATACAAACAGCTCATAGAGTGGCCCGGCCACGCCCATCACTGGCAATGTTCCACAATCTGAATTCCCAAACAGCGAGGATTCAATACCAGGATGAATGAGCTGTTTGTACTTCCGGTCGCAAAATTGGGCGAATTCGCAGTCTGGACTTGAATTCATGAGCTCCATTGGGTCTGCATCTGAGTGCTCGATAAATTGCTGCAGTGACTCATTCCTACGGATCGCAAGGTTGATTCCTTCTGGTGTGGTAGTATCACTTGCACTGCCAAATTGGTAGGAATCGAAGCCATCAAACATGGATAGGCAGACGCGGGAGAGGAGGGCATAGCGGCAGTGGCCAGGCTTGGAGTAGGCTACACCTGGGTATACAGCTGCCGCGGCGGCTGCAAGGTCCCACCCAGCGCATCGGAGGAGCTCGGCGAGCGAGCGGGTGAAGCGGTGGGCGACGCGGAGAGCATCTCGGAGGACGGAATCGAAAACGCTGGCAGAGAGCATGGCACCGACGGCGTCGTCGCCACCCGCGCCCG
>KE372904.1:268930-279025 GCA_000418225.1 Zizania latifolia
GATAGGCCCAAGGCCCAGGCGGCAGCTAGGTCCTAGGCCCAGTTCAGATTAGATTAATTCAGCTTCAGATTAGATCAGTTAGCAGATTAGATCAGTTCGCAGATTATATTCAGTTTGTTAGCAGATTAGATTAGTTCGGTCCTGTCTATATAAACAGGACCAGTCTAGGGGTTTAGGTTGTCGAGTATTCAGTTCAGGCTTTGCCTCCCTGTATCCCCTGCCTCTTTGTTGCGTCGCCGCAACGGCGCCGCCGCGACGAAGAGGTCCAGGGCCTCGTCCAACTACTTCGTTTTCATATAAATTGAGAAGAATAGTTGCCACCAATTCTACGGAAATCCTGACCGGTGACAGTGTGCGTCTGAATCATGTTTAGCGATTATGACGTTTTAAATGTTCGATGTTACGCATAAAGCAGATAGTTCGCTGTATGTTTAAACCGTGGAAATTGAGAAATTTTATGTAGTAAGTAATAGCAAACAGGCAAACACATGATGCCATGTAGCTACTCGTAAATCTCAGTGTATGAAACCTGGTTAGTATAGAACTGTAGATTGTGTCAGTGTAATTTTAGCTTTGTTACTATATCATCGCGATGTTGTACTGCTGTTACCTTGCTTTAGCCAAGTTCTTGTGCGACACCTCATTTGTTCTCTTGACCATCTTTAACTGTGTGTGGTTTTGCATCATTAGGTCAGGGTTGCTCAAGCTATTTACATGTCTGGTAGCTTTTTCAACCACTCATGCCGGCCCAACGTACATGCATATTTTTATTCGCGCACTCTCTTTCTAAGGGCTACTGAATATATAAAAGCAGGGAGCCCAATCGAGCTGTCATATGGCCCACAGGTATCTTTCTCCCTCCCTCCCTCTGTGACATACTGACATGCAATGCATATTTATGTTCGGTACGGTCTATGTTTATCATTTTCAGGCTGGTGAGATGGACCTTCCAGAGAGACAAAAGTCACTTCAGGAGAATTACTACTTCAGTTGTCAGTGTTCAAGTTGTTCAGTACTAAATCTATCAGACCTTGTCATGAATTCATTTTACTGTCCACAAAGTAACTGTCTTGGTGCTGTATCAGAATCAATTTATCACAGATGCAAAGAGAATTTTGTGCATGTTTCCCTAGGAGAATGTCATGTCTGCACATTATCATTGCCTGTAAGTTGATTCGTCCTGCTTTTTTTCTATGTTTCTTGTTAGCATCTGGTGGTATCAAGCATATGTTCTTTTCTCAGGATATATCCAAGTTTGATGATGATATGGTGAAGGTTGGAAAATTATTTTTCAGAAAGAGTGATGCCATTTTGAACATAGATCCTGCATTCTGTATGAGTTGCAGGTCCCAGCTTGACTTGTCTTTTGCTGCTGCTATGTCAGATAGGGCAACATCAAAGATAAATAGGTATATTCTGCAGAACTACTGAATTTGATTCTATCACACTTTATAAGTACGAAAAAGGTTTTTGGTAAGAATTATTATGCTTATAGGTTGAAGGAGCTTACAGCTCTAGATAATGTCCCCGAAGTTCTCATTGCAGAGGCATTACAATCCCTAGAACAAATCAAGAAATTAAGGCACCCATATAGCAAAGCTCTTGCTCAGGTTAGGCGCTCACACTGGTTTAATTACATGTTCTCTTGCACTTACTGTAGAAAAAATATTCTGAGTTCTTACTTTCTAACTACCATATTGATGCACGCAGGTAGAAGACACAATCGCAGAGGCCTTTGCTAAGGTAGGAGATCAAGAACAAGCAAGAAAGCACTGTGAAGCATCCATCAAGGTAGTAGTTTTCTCCTTATCCTAAATTATCACTCAAGTCACTAATTTGGGGAGGAACATCTTTATTGTTCATTTTCCTCTGTTGTGATGATTTAGATTCTTGAGAAGCTGTACCACTCCAACCACATCATCATCGCTCACGAGTTGATCAAGCTCGTCTCCATCGATCTGTCCCTCGGAGATGGGGCAAGCGCGTCTGCTGCATTGGCACGAGCAGAGGCGATATTCTTGCTGTATTATGGGCCTGATGTTAAGAGGATTTTGCCGTATGTTGATGTGCTCAGAAGAACTGTCAGTGAACGGACTATTGGATCATGTTGAGCATCTTACAGTATTTGCACCATTCGATGTTCTTGCATCAGCATTTCCTGCCGTGTTGGCAGTTAAGTTTGTTTAAGGCAATTAGCAGACAAATCTAGAAAATGAGAACATATCAGTTATAGCTAGGCGCATACGTAACTGTTTTGCCTCTGTAGTTTATGGATTTTATTCTGGGATTTTCTGAAAATTTTCTTTTGAATTTTCAACATTTTGTTAGCATTTGCAGTGCCAAAAGGATAGAGTACTACAATGATTTTAGCCAAAAGGCAAGAAAAGGTATACAAAAGGAAGACGGAAATGCACAAAACTCATGTGCCAAACGTGCACCGACATCAACAGGTAATCTCCTTTAAAATACACCTACAAGAATGGATTTGCAAAATGAAAGTGTTTCTTGGTCCTGCTGTCGGTTGCAAATCACATATGGGTCCGCCTCAAAACTTCTGTCCGTTGTCAGTTGTTTGCATCTAGTTCACTTTCAGGCTTTCAGCTTTGCTGACGATCTCAAGTTCCACCAACAACAGCAAGTTTTTTCAGGTCCTCATCTTGCTTGCTCTGTTTCTCGCGATACTATCGTGTTGCCTGCAGTTACATTGGAATACAGATCGTGTTGCCACTAACACGACTATAAGTTTCATTCATGTTCAGAAGGTTTAGCAAGGCGCCTACTTTTGAGTGTAAGGTGTGTTTGATTGATTTATAGATTTAAAAAAAAAACTGCTATAAATTATAAGATGTGAAAAAGATTGTTATGAGTTGTAAGATGTAAAAAAATGAGTAAAATACATGATCGGTCCATAAACTTGCGTCGATATGTCAAGTAGATTCACGAACTTAGAAAATACAGATTAGGACGCCTAAACTTGTCTAAGTGATCTAATCTGGTCCAACCGTGCGTTTGACCCTCTCTGCGCCTATGTGGCTTGCCAGGTGACGCCTCCGTGGCGATACGTCGTCCGAGCCCGTAAATGAGTCAGCTCGCGCCATCTCTTTTTTTCGTTTTGCCCCATACCCGGCCTCCCCCGTTTCTTTTCATCCCACTCCTCTTCTTCCCTGGTTCACTGGCCGACGACACCGTGGGCGCCCCTTCGACCCGTTCGCCACCGGCATTGCTGAGTTGGTGATCCCTTCGTCTTCCTTCTCTTCATCTGAATCCAATGTAAACTGCGTATGCAATGGCATCCCCTCCATCTGCACCTCTTTGGTCAGCATCCTGTACCCGCTCGGCGGGTGGCTCCTTGTGGAGAGCACGGCCGCGTACGCCGCTGCGCCGGCTAGCACAAGCAGCGCGAGGTGGCCGTTGAACTGCAGCGTTGCCGCGGAGCGCGTGCGGTGGTAGTCGTCGTGCGTGCGGCACTTGATGGTGTAGTCTGCGCGGCTCTCCGCGTGGAGCGAGCAGCCCTGCGCGATGGCGCTGGTGAAAAAGGAGAAACCCATCTGGACCATCCACGTGCCCTGCAGCGCCAGGCCCGCGGCGCACGCGAGGCGCGGCGTGCGGGCCTCCGTGCGGTGCGCGGCGAGCAGCGTGGCGCCGAGGCAGACGGTGATGGGGACGAGGAAGAGGTCGAAGTACCAGTTCTCGATCCCCGCGGCAGTGGAGGGCCGGCGGTGGGCGAAGAGGAGCAGCTCCTGCGCGAAGGCCGCGGCTAGGACGAGGTCGAGCAGCGGGAGCGGGAGCGGCGCCGCGATAGGCACGAAGGGCGCGAGCGCGTAGAGGAGGAAGAGCGCGGAGGCGGCGAGCGTGGGGAGGGACAGGTGGTGCGCGGAGAGCAGCGCCGAGAGGAGGCAGAGCGCGGAGATGACCGCGGCGACGAGGTGGCGGAGGTGCCGCGGCGTGGAGCGGCGGCTGGGGAGGAGAGGGAGCGTCGCTTGAAGGCGGAGCGGGAGGGACTCGAGCGCCGCGGCGTGGAGCAATGACGGTGGCGAACGGGTCGAAGGGGCGCCCACGGCGTCGTCGGTCAGTGAATCGGGGAAGAAGAGGAGTGGGGTGAAAAGAAACGGGGGAGGCCGGGTAGGGGGCAAAACGCAAAAAAGAGATGGCGCGAGCTGACTTATTTACGGGCTCGGGCGACGTATCGCCACGGAGGCGCCACCTGGCAAGCCACGTGGGCGTGGAGAGAGTCAAACGCACGGTTGGACCAGATTAGATCACTTAGACAAGTTTAGGCGTTCTAATCTGTATTTTCTAAGTTTGTGGATCTACTTGACATATCGACGCAAGTTTATGGACCGGTCATGTATTTTACTCTAAAAAAATTATAAAGTTGTTTGATTGGTTGAAGTAGCTGTAGATCTACAGTAGAATAATTTTATGAAGATTAACATTTAGATGATAAGAGAGATGAGAGGTGATTTAGGAAAGGGATTTATTTAAAGCTACTGTTAGAGCATAATTTTTGTCTAAAATACCTAAGTTTAAATTTAGGTAGCTATTTAAGGGCTCTACTGGAGATGCTGAAAATATTGGTAAATTTTAGGATGTAAGGAGCAGTATTGCAATACATTGGATTTATTCAGGTGCATATACATGCTGCACAAAGCCATATATATGGTCGTTAATAACAGTGGACATGACGCGCGCGATCATGGCGATCGAGCACGAGCACACGGGACAGGGCGCGGGCGGCGTTTCGATTGGCCGGGACAACGCACAGCAGTGCGCGTGGGCCCGTGGCTGATTCAGAGGCTTAGAGCGCGGACTTGATGGGACGACACATGTCGAGTTGCTGCCAGGCGGGAGCGGCGACGTCGACGACCGGCCGCGTCAGCTTGGCCATCTCCTCCGCGAACCTGTCCATGGCGGGGCCTGGCAGGAACATGGGCACCACGGTGCCGTCCTCTTCCTTGGCGTTCTTGCACCGGAGGAGGAAGCTGATCACGCCGGGTATGGCGCCGATGCCGCCCTTCGTCGGCCCACCGTACACTGGCTTGCCCCAGCCAAAGTCGACGTTGTCGAACCCGATCTTGGTCATGTCGGACATCAGGAACGCGCGCACTGCCGTGAAGTGCGGCCGGCCGCGCTGCACCATGAAGTCGGCCACCGACCTCATGTACTCCACGTTCACCTCCCCCTTGGCCTTCTTCACCAGTTGGACGGCGTAGCTCACGGGATTCGCGCACAGGTCTCCGGCAGTGGCGATGGAGGCCGGGAACGCGAGTGCGTTGCCGTAGTAGCCCTCGGGGATGACGGCCCCAATCTTTCTGCCACGGGCGTTAACGACGAAGATCATCCGCATCTCCTCGTCGGCGTCGGGAGCCAGCGCCACCTTGCGGCACTTCCAGACGCAACCCGTGAGGACCTCGAACGTGGTGGTGCGGTTCCGGAGGCTCGGCTCGAGGTGTGACCGCATGGCGGCGACCTCCCCGGACCCGAAGAAGAAGGAGCGGTGCGCCATGTCGTCGAGCGGCACGATGACGCCCTTGGTGTCCGGCACCTCGTCGTACTCGCGGTGGGCGAAGCCCGGCCGTGGCGGGTCCCGCGCCTGCAGCAGCTCCCTCCCCCACACCGGCCGCACCATCGGCGCTGCGCCCCTCGCCAGCTCTGCCACCGCGTTTAGGAACTGCACAAACCCCTGCCCGTCCGCCATCGTGTGGTTCCACCGCATCGCCAGGATGAAACCCCCGCACGCCAGCCGCGTCAGCTGCAAGAGAAGCAGCGGCGTTCCGAGTATGGCGGACGAGCCGGGGACGTCAAAGACGAGCTCCTCAATGCACGGGAACGGCGGATGCAGTGCATCACCGAAGTGGTCGAGCCGCACATCCGCATCGGCCTCGGTGAACAGCACGCCCTCGCCGGTGCAATCAACAGCTAGCTTGCGCCCCTCGAGCTCCCTGAGCCTCCCTGCGAACGGGTAGTAATACACGAGTGCCCTGGCGACGGCGGCCCGTATGACCGGCGCCGGGTCCAGCCCTCCCATGGCCGCGTTACTCCGGAACAATTGTACCACCGGGACGTGGAACCGCAGCCCGTCCTGGTCATCGATGTCCGACAGCCTCTTCATCTCGCTCGGCGTCGGCCCCGCCGGCGGCACCAGCACCGCCGGCTTCCTCCTCACCGTAAACCTCAGCGCCGCCGTCGAGCACGCCATCTGCACGATCTCAGCTAATGCGCAACAACTACGACGAGGAGACAGCAATGCGCAAGAGCTTGCTTTGCTTGCTGCTGCTAGCTAGGTTTAGCGTGGCGTATATATATACACCCGCGGGCGCGGCTAGCTCAGCTTAGCTTCTCGATGGAGTGGAGATTTTGGAGATGACACTAATATTGCAATCATTCGAGTTAACGTCATGATGTTCACACTAAAGAGATGGAATTATTAGAGATCATGGTCTAAAAAAAACACAGAAACCACATTTTTCATCATCTCACGTTATACGTTTTGTAAAAACCGATTTAATTATTATTAAATTGGATTAGTAACGGTGATAATTGGTACCAACCATCTAATCATTGTACTAACCAATACTCAAACAGTTTTACAAAGCGAGATTCACCACGAAGTGGGGGTTGAGAAATTACTCTTGGCTGCCAAGTAGGGTATCTCATTCGTACTCCCTTTTGATCATTGTTTGTCTGGCTTCTTAAACACATAAGAGAAAGAGTATGTTTGAGGACGTACTCACCAACAATTTTTTTAAAAAATCTGAAGGCATAGGCAATAGGGTGCGGGATGTGATTATATGGATTCGAGATGAAGTTCTTGATAGGCCGTGTGAGTTTGTACATTGGATAGTCAAATTTAATTTGCACCAAAGGAGATAGATTTACTGATAGGCCGTACGTGTAAGTTGAAATTTAAATATTTCATTATTGCATTTGTTTGTGCTTCTTTCAAATAATTTATGCTATGTACGCCTGGCGTTGTAAAATCCGGAGTAAATTCCTCAGGTCGGCTGTGCTGGAAGTGGGAGAGGCGGGCGAAATTGGCGGCGCGACTGATATTTGTGAAGTCATAAATCTATACTACTTTAAAAACAGCTAATGATGGTAACAGTGAATCTGTCACCACCACAATCATTCTCATTGACACGTAGACCCCTATTGTCAGTAAAATCTATATTACTTTTGAAATTGGTATGATGTTTTTTAAATCTATATAACTTTAAAAGTAGCTAGTGGTGGTAACAGTGAATCTGCCACCATCACAATCTTTTTCATCGACACGTGAGCCCTCATTATCAGTGAAATTCATACTACTTTTGAAACCGACATGATGTTCTTTTAATGTTGTAAATTTTTTTCCGTTACAACGCACGGACACTCAACTAGTAATTCACAAATAATGGTGACGGGTAGGAAGCCGGTGGGCAGCCATGGACAGGGCACGGTGATGGTGGTCGTTCTGTGCGACTACGTGAGGGAGATACTGGAGGCCGAGAAAGTTTTGGACTGCTTTGATAGGAGCCTGAAGGGGTTCGTCGTCATCGAAGCTAAGTTGGTTTAGGTGCTGAAGCTAGGCCTCATGTGCACCTCCAAGACGCCATCCCGGCAGCCAAGCCTGGCCGAGGTGGTGCAGTTCTTGGAATCCATCAGAAACAGCTCATAACAAATTAACACCTGTTGTCCTCTCAAGGAGGAGAAGAAAAACAGAGGAATAGTAGCTTCGTGATCCGTTGTTTAATTCTTTCAAGTGTTCCCCTTTTGTTAGAACCCGTTTGTTAGGTGTAATTTTCAGTTTCTTTATGCACCTCACTTGTGACGCCCACGTCGCCCAGGGCGGCGGCTCGAGCGAACCCTAGCCGCCCTAGCCATCGCCACCCCTCTCTCTCTTCCCTCCCCTCACCGCCGCCATAGCTCTCCGTCGGGTCTCCTCAGAGGTCATGAGGAAGGCGGCGGCAGGGCGTTCCCCTTTCCCTCGCTCGACGGCGGGGCCTCTTTTCTCCCCCATTTCTTGATGGTGCGGCGGCCTACGTCGGCAGCACCGTGTGGCGGCAACCGGTGGTGGCGCTTGGCGGCTGGGATGGAGTGCGGGGTTGGGATGAAGCGCGGAGGTGCTAGGTGGCCTTGCGACGGCGAGGCAGCTGGGAGACTCTAGATCTGAGGCCTAGGCGTCGGCGTGTGGCGTCCTGCGAGGGCTCAACGACGCGCGGTGATGGCGCGCTGGTGCAGCGGCGATGACGATGGCGCATCGGTGCGGCAGCGGGTGGCGATGGTGCGACGGCGTGCGGCGACGGTGTGACAGCGACGGTGACGGTGCACGGCAACAGCAACGGTGACGGCGTGATGGTGCGGCGGCGGGCGACGGCCTGCGATGATGGTTCTTTGTTAGGTGGCGCGCTGCGAAGCAGCAGAAAGTAGGTGGCACGTGGCGGGCAGGTGTCCAAGCACGGCGGCACGACGACCAGGAGGCAGAGCGTGGAGGCCGGAGGTAGCGCTCAGCGGCCAAGCTCTGGCAGTGGTGGGGCGGCATGGCGAGGCCATGAGGCCTTGGGCGTCGGCGGGAGAGTTTGCATCGGTCATGGATGTTCCTTTGCATCGCCTGTGGTGTGCACGGCGTCTCTCGACGGTGGTTGGGCTTGGAACTGTCTTGCGATGGCAGCGGCTATGCGGGATCCATGGTTGGTTGGAGCTGGCGACGGCCAGCTCCTCTCTGGTTGGTTGTCCTAGGCTGACTCGATGTGGTTACTCTGGTGGCGTCTCGGCAGTTCAACGGTCGTCTCTTTCAATTATCGTATCCTCCCTCCCCTTGGAGCTTCTCTCATTTTTTGGCCGTCTTCCTTCTCGGTCGTGGGAAGCTTCTTGGACCTGGTGGTTGTTGATTGTGGGAATTACGATCTTCATTTGTTGTTGCTGTCGTCATATATGAGTGGTGTCAGTTGTTAGGCATCGGTCTTGTTGGGACGGCAAGATGTTGCTTGCTCTTGTGAAAGTGTTTTTATTTTTTTTCTAATTATTGCCTTTCAGAGTCATAATCTTATATTTTATTTCTTCTATATTAATACATATCTCAACGCTGTTTTGTGTGGATTGTTTCAAAAAATTTCACTTTCTTCATATTTGTCATTGTAATAGGCTTTTGTCCTTGCCTCTAGATGAATGCTGTTTAGGCTCTTCCACGAGTAAATTTTATCTGTACGTACTTCTTCTAGAAGCAAGCAGAGAAGTAAACAGGAATTCAGAACTTCATAATCAGAAACCTGGCTTAATTATGAATTATTTGTGAGCCACTCGAGTAATACGAATTATTTCTATTTAAACATACAAAACATTATTATTACGGTATAATTACATTAAGGTATGTCAATAAATAAAACATACAATAACTCATAGACAAAATAGTACATTCATACCGAATTCCACCATTCTCGAATCTAGATCTACTCTGTAAGCCAAACAGGTGGTACTTTATAGTGGAGCAGTAACTCTACCCGAGATCTGATCTAAATGGATTTCATGAAGTGAAGCAGATTTTGGTGGAGCGGAGTAGTCTCAACTCTCAAACAGACCCTTAATTTCCTTGAAACACACTGCAGTTCTATATTTGAAATCCAGTCGTCTTTATATTAATTGCATGATTAGGCTCGCTAATCAACGTATTTAACAAGATCTTCCAATTTCTTAGCTACAAGACACCTTGAGGCTTTGATTTTCATAAGCTCCGTACCCTTCTGACCAACCATTTTAGAATTTTTGGGTCACAGCCTAATGAAAAGCGTGAAAAACGCTAGGGTGGCGTGTTAATTTGGTTCCAGGTATTGGTGCCATACGAGCTGTTTTAGGTGATTAATGTGGTACAGTAGTTGTACGCCAGTGGTAGCGACTGGATCTAGAGGAACGGTTCGTATGGTTGATCTAGGTACGTACCGCTAAATTTGATTTGGTTTTGTGATTATCATCGAACCAATAGTTATTCATGTCAAAAATCTTCATGTGTTTTGTAAACTTTACGTCAGACACGTACATGTAAATTATGTGGCTACTGGCTATGTTTGGTCATCTTTAGTAAGCTGGAGTATATCAGGTGGCCGGTTACCGTCTGAGCTC
>KE372905.1:0-14390 GCA_000418225.1 Zizania latifolia
CCCTGCCACACGCGCCGCGCACCACCGCACACGCCATAGCACGCCGCGCCGCTTGCTCTCCCGCCGCACCTCATTCTAGCCACCGCCGCCCCTTGCTGCGCCAAAGAGAGAAGGGGAGGGAGAAGGAGAAGGCTGGCCGGTGGGAGGAAGGAGAGAGAGAGTGGCTTGTGGAGGAAGGAAACTTGAGGAGGAAGAAGGTGGGAGGTGGGAGGAAAAACACCCCTTTTTTCAAATCTGATTTTTCATTCAGCTCAAAACCTTCAAGTGATACAAGGGTTAGGTCCCCTTATATAGCCCACATGGACCAAGGGAAAAGACCCTAATACCCTTCGGGAATGTTCGATACAGACTCCGGCCCACAGGGCAAAAACGTAAAATTACAGACACAGATATTTATTCGGTGCCAAACTTTTCGTAGCCGCTACGACACCGCTATCTTTAACGCCAAATTGCTTTTCTGTTAGGAGTTGACGGTTTTAAGCCGAAGCCATCAAAGCGTCCGTCGCCCTCGCACCGTGCACCCAGATTGGACCTACCCGACCCCGCAACTCCTCAGCCCGACAATCGGTCGTCCGTGTACCTGAGCCGCACCGGTCAACACCACGACGAGTCACGTTCGCTTGCCGCCTTTGCTCCATGTACCCGGATTGGACCGCCACGATCTCGTGACTCCTCAGTCCGACGATCGTCCGTCCGTGTACCTGAGTCACACGGGCAACACTATGGCAAGTCACTGCCTCTCCTCAGAGGACTTCCGTCATCTTCATCTTCAACACATCTTCTCTTCATCTCATCTTCTCTCCCGTTGACAATCACTCATCATCCCCATGGTATTCACCATGGCTCCTCATACGCTCGATCACCGAGCGGATCACGCCCACCTCTTCCTCAAGCTCGACGATCTTGATGTTGGCCTAATCATGCCTCCCTGTGAACAAAGATTAATAGGAGTCATGACCGAAGGCAGAGCAAGCAAGCAAGGGAAAATCGAGTGTAGACACTTACTCTCAAATTCAGCGATCGTCTCCTCCGCCGATGCCATTATCCTCTCATAGGTGGATCGGAGGATCCTCTCCGCCTCCTTCACCGCTTCAGCAGTGGCCTTGGCTGCATTGGTGGTGGCTTCAGTGGCCACCTCTCGGTGACCAGCCTCCTCGGCCATCATGGTAGCGTCATCAGCCACCACCACCATGGAGTTTGCCGTAGCTTCTGCCTTAGCACCTCTCCATGTCAGCTCCTAGTTCTTCACCAGGAGATCAGCGTGCTCTCGCTTGAGCGATTCGACCTTGGCCTCGAGGGCCACCACCCGACTCATGTCCGAGGACTCTGACTCCTGTCGCTCGTGTAGCAACTACAGCCAAGGGCACAACAGTTGGAGAAGGACAATGCAGAAAAAAGAAAGTCATTATGAGCCAGGGTGCTTACCTCGGCAAGCCTGGACAGTAGGACGGAGGTCTCATCCGTTGACGGGCCGAGAACCGGCCTAGGGGCTCCCACCGACACACGGAGGGTGATCAAGCCCACCAAAGAGTTGGGGTCACCCATCGCCATCGGAGAATGTGGCAGAACAACCATAGCGGTTGCCTGCGAAGGATCAGTGACCTTTGCCTCGGGCTCCATGACTTGCGTAGCACCACCACCGTTCGTCGTCCCCTTAGTCGAGGGGTCGATAGCTTCCATGATAGCCAACCATTCCCCCGAAGGATTGGTGGCTGCTGCCTCTGACGCTGAAAGGATCACCCTGGTAGCACCCCCATTGACTGGCACCAAGGTCGGCACCACAGCCAAACCCATAGCGCCCTTGGCAGAAAGGACCATGGTGCCCCCTTCGGTCGCCGTAGGACCCGACATCTCGTCTACCACTACCAGGACCAACGGGGGCAGCTCCACTGATGGCCCCAATGGAAGCGACACTTTGGCCACCCTACAAGTCACAATATCAGGAGAGAGCATGAAGGCAAGCAACACAAGCATGGCCCAAGACTAACCTTGACTCTAGACAAAAGATGCTAGCGATCCGGTGCTTTGTCACCCCCTTCACCGAAGAGGGACGAGGAGGGGCCAGCGCCATGTCAGAAATAGTGGCATCCCCCTCCTCCTCAGGCTCCTCCATGTTGAGGAGCAAGCATCGTGTCTCGAGCACCAGGGCACCATCCTTCTTGACCTCGGTGGGCTTCGAGCGCTTGCTCGTCCTGCCCATTTCCTTCGCCTTCTGCTTTGAAAGAGGAAGAGGCAACCTGGACCCAACCCAGGGTGGC
Source organism: Zizania latifolia (assembly GCA_000418225.1). NCBI lineage: Eukaryota > Viridiplantae > Streptophyta > Magnoliopsida > Poales > Poaceae > Zizania > Zizania latifolia. The sequence goes on from KE372905.1 coordinate 2,259, forward strand.
AGGCAACGACGCAGGTTGACCCCCGTAGGATGCTTAGGGAGCAGTGCCTATGAGAAGTATGCCGCATGACCCTGCAGCTAGGATGCATCACACTGTGTGGGTGGTCAGGCATCAGTGCAAATATAAACAAATCGAGGAATAAAAATGGCAAAAACTAAAGGTCAGAACTCACCGGTGGTCGAGGGTTCGTGATGCAGTACGACGCGAACCCAAGTTTGGCCGAAAAGCAAGGCTTCCTGACGAAGAAGGTGTTGAGGTACATCGCGACCTTAGCCCGAGGCATCCACTCGACCAATGATCATTCAAGTCAAAGGGCCCGAACAGGTCGTAGGCTAGGGTCACCCGAAGCTATAACAGGAACAGGTGGATATTGTGGTTGCCTGCGTAATGTTAAAGTTCTAACCGGTTACTCGTCAAATATTGGAAGCCTAATAAACATGAAGACAAAAAGTTAGTTGGCCTGAAATCTCATGACTATCATGTGATGATGACGCAGATGCTTTCGGTTGCAGTTAGAGGCATTTTGCTCGATAAGGTTCGAGACCCAATCATAAAGTTGTGTTCATTTTTTAACACAATATCACAGAAGATCGTGGATCCAAATAAATTGGCAAAGCTGCAAAATGACGCTATCCACACTATATGTCAGTTTGAGACTATTTTTCCTCCAATATTTTTTGATATAATGGTCAATCTGGTTGTTCATGTTGTTCGTAAGATATAGATCCTTGGCCCTATGTTTCTGCATCAGATGTATCCTTTTGAAAGATTCATGGGGGTTCTAAAAAAATATGTTCGTAATTGGGGCTCTTCGGAAGGTTGCATTGCCCAAGGATAGAGTACATAGGAGGTCATTGAGTTCTATATTGACTACATGAAGCTAAACCTGATTGGTCTACCTATTGGGGAAAGGGACAATAGGACATGCATGTATCCACATCAGAGATAGTGTTACATTCACCCAAGCACATTTTACTGTTCTGCAACAATCAGTTGTAGTTGGACCTTATGTCAATATGCATATGAATGAAATAACCATCGCAAATCCAACAAAGTCACAAGATTGGGTCGCAAGCAAGCATAGAGATACATTCGATATCTAGTTGCGTAAATACGTGATGTTTCAGCATATCAATGATGCAATGTTACAACTACTAGGTCATGGCCCATCAAGTACCATTCACACATTCCAAGCATATGAGATTAATAGTTATACATTTTATAAAAGAGCACAAGACAACAAGAGCACTAACCAAAACAGCGGTGTTCGTATGGATGCAGTTGACCGCGCTGGAGGTAAGGACATGTACTACAGATTCATTGAAGAGATCTGGGAGCTTGAATATGGTGAGTTCAAGGTTCCTCTATTCTGATGCCAATGGGTACGACTGCCTAGAGGCATGAAGGTTGATAAGTATGGTACGACTATTGTTGACCTCAGGCTCACCGGATATGAAGAACAACCATTTGTACTTGCTAAGGATGTTGCTCAAGTATTCTATGTGAAGGACCTAGACCCAACAAACAAGGAGGAGCATCATGTGGTTCTTCAAGGAAAGAGAATGATTGTTACAGTCGATGGTGTTAACGATCAAGAAGAGTACGACATATTTGATGACCTCCCCCCTTTTGAAGAGAATGTTGAACTGCCTCTCATTGATGATACCGAGGAAACTACGTACGTGACCACTATGAAGCATTAATCGTTTAGGGATGGAATTTGTATTTTATTTAATCAAGATTGTGTAAGAATATTAATCATTTTGTTATTTATTTGCTCAAGATTGTGTATTTTATTTGCTTAGGGTAATGGTTTAGGGATACGGTTAATCCGTATTTATTAGGAGTAAATTTTATATGTTAAAATAAAATGTGGTCATTTATTAATATAAAAATATTTTTTTAGTGCCGGTTCTTAACTAGTTCCGGCACTGATAGTGTGTATCCGTGTCGGTTCTCTATAGAACCAACACTGATATGTCACTATCAATGTCGGTTCTCTATTCAAACTGGCACTGATACGCACCAAGTCTATAGGAATTTCCTTGCATTAGCAATAATGTGAATGATAGAGTATAATTCTGTGTGTATATAATGTGAATCTTTGCAAGTTGATTATTTGGATACAATTTTGTGAATTTTGTGAGTCTCTATAAGCTATTAATTCTGTGATCAAGTGTATGTACCTTGGCATACAAATTTTGTGTATACTTCTTAAATGATCAAGTGTATGTCCTTGTCATGCATCAAGTGTATGTATATGTTTGAGAATCTATATGTTTGAGTATATATTTGATGGCTGAAATGATCAAGTGTATGTACATGTTTGAGTATATCTTCGATGGAGTGTATGCAAATAATGTGTGCATGTGTATGTTTGAGTATACTTTTGATGGAGTGTATGCATTTAACAATATTCAGTTTTGTTTATTAGGGTTTACACAAGTATTATTGTACTTTTTTATCATTGTCAAATATAATATGTATTATACACATGACAAGCCTCCCAAGTGATAAACAGGGCACTTCCACTGGAAAGCGTGCTTCCAGCAGTAGGGGGGTCCCAAGTGATCAACCGACTAACAGTTGCCTCCCAAGTGATAAACAGGGCACTTCCACTGGAAAGCGTGCTTCCAGCAGTAGGGGGGTCCCAAGTGATCAACCGACTAACAGTTGCCTCTTAAAAATCAATCATCGTTTCATCAGGCGTCACCAGGTTTATACATTGTACATTACATATTCTATTTATGTCGTAACAAAACTAACAAACTCATGCGATATTATCTCATTGTTGTAGACTCTAAGAAAACCCTTTGCCGATAACAATAACATTCACGTTGGTGACACTCTTAAGATATCAACAAAAGATGGGTATACCAATTTAGTTGAAGGTTGCGAGCTATGCCTCCACAAAGGGTGGGATGCATTTAGTAACCGAGTCTGTCTAGTAGAAGGGGACTATGTAGGACTAACAGTGGGATCCTCATTGTCTGTTATGGCTACTATTTATAATCATTTTGGTGATGAGAAGACCGCGATAAAAGTGGAAGACAGCGATCACGGTATCTATAGTAAACTCATATTACTTACTAGACATGCATATTTTGTTTATGTAATTAAAGTGATTTTTTCTAATTGTAGGTGAGGGTCCTATCAATGCTGCGAAGAAGGGGAAGCAGATAGCCAGTCAGGACGACATCGAGCAAATGGACCAACTGAAGAACATCTGTTATTTTAGAAATTAAATAGATGTGACTCCAGAAAGAAGGGCTCTTCTGCAAGACATCTCGATGGGTCTATCCTCCGGGACTCTCTTATATGTATGCACAATCAATCCCTCGATCGTGAACAAGAAATTGATGGTAAGCACTTTGCACATGTAATAATTGTAAACATCTATATATTTGCACTTGCCTCGTTTAACTAGCTACCAACACATTTTATTTATAACAGTACTTTTTAATGCAGTATTGTACGAAGTACATCACATCTCATCTATAACAACAGACCTCACATATCTAAGTGACAGCAGCAGGAAGCACAGTAGTCCCAGTTGCATTGCATAAGTCAACAGATGGACGGTGCTACCTAACGACTGGTTTTGGTCAATTTCTGCAAGCCAGTGATTTAGTTATCAACACAGTATGTGCTTTTTATTTTCACATCAAAATGGTGCACTAGAGGCTATTATGTATGTTGTGTAATTTGTCATACAACCTTAAGCAATTCATGGCTTGTAAACAGAGAGAATCGCTATAGGACACTATCCAAGCTCTTGATATCGCTCTTAGGGAATGCCCTAGTGGATGGTCTACAGCACAAGCTAACTTGTAAAACATGAGCTTGTGCTGCAGACCTTCCACTAGGGCATTCTCTAAGAGCGATATCAAGAGCTTGGATAGTATCCTACGGTGATTCTCAATGTTATGCATGTAGAGTAATTTAGCTTGTGCTTGAGTTTGTAAGAACAATAACACATTTGGAATTTACGAAAACATTTATATAAATGTGTTCTGATATTATAAGTTAATATATGTCATATTAATTTGATATGATATTGTCCGCGTAATATGATGTAAGCTATGCAAATAAATTTAGCATATATGTGCATTTAAATATAGAATTAATACAACGTGGTTTATATATAAAAAATAGCGTGAAATACATAACAGTTCTGGTTCATGATCCAAACCAGCACTAATAATAGCGTATCGGTGCTGGTTGTATTATTGAACCGACACTGATACGCGTGTATCAGTGTCGGTTCGTGACACGAACCGGCACATATATGGGCGTATTAGTGTCAGTTAACCGACACTAATACTTGTTGTCAATGCCGGTTCTAGAACCGCCACTGATAGCCGTCGACTATCAGTTCTGACTAGTCAGTGGCAGTTCAGAACCCACCATTGATAACCATCTTGACCCAACACTGACGTCTGTTCCTGTAGCGGTGTTAGAGCTAATAGTTAGTTAGCTATTATATAGTTGGCTAAAAATTAGTCTATATCTGTTTAGATACTTTGGACTAATATATGGCTAAAGTTAATTTTGCCCCTGCTACAGTAATCGCTTTTGTGGACTAATGGGTAAAATAGTCCAAGGGCCTTATTAGCTCAACTTAGTTAACTTTTGTGGACTAATGAGCTAACCATTAGTCAGCCAAGGAGCTAGCCAATAGTTAGTTCATCAATTAGCTGCGCTGTTTGGATAGACTAAAGCTAATTATTAGATGCTAACTGTTAGTCCATGAGATCCAAACATGACCTAAAGTTAATTTTTAGCTGCTAACTGTTAGTCTATAAGATCCAAACAAGACCTAAAAATGACTCAATTCCAACAATTCAACTTGCAAGTACAATCGAGCATGATTTGTGCAACAGGTCGACAGCGAAAACTAAATTCTTTAAGGCAGAGGAAGTAAAAATACTAATTAGAGACCATCTGCACAATCTGGAGCATGACCACAATGAGTCCACGAGGCTAAGAGGGCTCTGTGTCCTCAGTCAAGTCTTCTCATGTATATTTGCTATAGTGCTAACCGCGATATGGACGTGAGGTGCTAGTGTCCATTTCCTCGAGGAGATACGAGAGATACCATAATTTTATTGTTAATTTTAGTATAAGACATATCAAAATTAACACTAAAATTGTGGTACCTCTTGGTACTTTTTAAAAGACTGTAAAACCACTCTAAGATTAAAATAATAAATTAAAGTGATAGGTAAGTGTTATTGATGGAATAAAACCATTAAATTTGTGAACCGAGAGTGGATAAAAAGGTAAAAATAAAGTTTTTTAGATAAAGTTAAAAAGATAGAAATATAATATTTTTAAAATGGAGTAAATATATAATCTCTATAGCAACAACATGAGACATGTATCATATAAGAATCAAATAGTTTTATGTCAATTGAATACAGTAGCAGACCCAAGATTTTGCTAATAGGTATGACATATCGGTAAATACTTGTTAAATTCGGTACAATTCAGTAAACCAAATTTTGCAATTGGATAAATACTTGTTAAATTTATACCGTAATTCAGTATACATGCACTAAATAATATGATAAGTCTTAAATTGAAAGATCAAGTTAAAAACTTCCACAACGGTTAAAACCATACAAGTTTAAAAAGGTTTTATAAAAATCACACTAGTTTAAAATGCATATTATGATACAGTAAGCAAGGAGATAAGCCCAACAAACCCCGTCGAATGAGTTTTTGGCCACCGCAACTTCAAAACAAATAATTTATGCCGTGATATGCAACGAGTGCGACTGCTCACATTGAGATCACGCTATCGAGACTGTTGTGTTGCTGCTTTGTTTTCAGTAGAGACCCAATCCATAGGTGGAGGCTACCCGGCATCATCATGCTCCCGCGGTGATGGGTAACCGCATCCTACGTCCACTACCACAAAAACAATCTTAATGACTAAGTTTTACTGACGGATCAATGACATGCATCAGTAATACACTTTTAGTCACAGACTATTTTTCACACGTCAGTAATACTGCCTTATTAGTGTCAGGTTGTAATGTAGCCCGTCACTAAAGAGGAGACACCCCCATTAGTGATGGATCATATTACGACCCATCACTAAAGGGTCGAAAAACTAACGACGGGTGGTAACTATCACCCGTCACTAATGACCTCGCCAATCATTAGTGACGGACGATAGTTACCACCCGTCACTATAGATACCTCCTGTGTATAAATAGGTGGGGCGAACAGTGAACCAACCACGCTTTCATATCGCGCAGAACCCTAAACCCTAGTGGCCACGCTTTGTTGTGCTCCTCCGCCGTCATGGCCTCCATTCCGTCGCGGTCTCCTCCGCTAGCCTCCATTCCGTTCTAGCCTCTATTCCCTCGCGCCCTCCGTTCCATCACCCGTGGCACACTACCTAAAAAAGGCCATTAGTGACGGGTCATAAAACTCATTAGTGACGGACATTACACCCGTCACTCTTATCGCATCAGTAAAGCCTTGTCATTAGTGACGGGTGTTCACCTATCACTAAGGGGACCTTTTAGTGATGGGCCACAATATCTACCTGTCACTAAACGGGTTACAATTTCCCCCCGTCACTAAAGGGTACCCTTTAGTGATGGTTACACTGTGACCCATCACTAAAAGGTGTCATACCGATCTAGAGGTGGACCTGTACAAACCCTTTAGTGATAGGTTTTTATTTAGATCTGTCACTAATATTATAGTCATATTGTAAAAAATAATTTTTAGGCTGCATTCTGAATCAAAGCCAGGATTTGGCAGCCAATATTATATATTACAAACACATCATAGAAGTTTCATCACAAAATACCACAATACAATTTGTATTGCAAAAGCAAATCATACATTACATAAATGAGCCGTTCACTAACTGTTACAAGTCATATCTACATTGCAACCAACAAAAATTAATTCATACCACTACAATGGAAATCTCCCTTTGAAGAGATGACTTAATCCATTAAAAATGTCCCTAGCCGTCCTCGGATGCCATACAAGTCAGTCTTCTTGAGAAAAATTTCGGGTATATATGCAAAATGAGTTTTTACATTAGTCGATGTATACATAAATGAAAAGTAAAATCAACACAACAATCATATATATGATAGTATCTTACTTCCGGCATTTGAAGTTCTGTTTTCTTTAAGGCCATCATCATATGGTATGCAACAAAAAACCCGTATTAGTTTTCTAGCAAGATAAGTGTAGCACTACTATAGAAATACACGATTAGTGAGGTTGACACATTTAATTTGGATAAGGCGGACATTTAGAGACTTACCAGTACTATGGTTTTATGCACCAACTATTAGCGTTCCATTGTGTTTGATGTACCGGTATCGGCACGAAAGCTCTATAATGAGGTACAACAAAAATGAGTTCAGCGAGAATAGGTTAAAGGTTCAACTTATAATAATAAAGTGAAGAAAACCTTACTCGTCAATTATGCTTTTGATTACGGAGTAGTCTCTCTTGGTGAGATCGCCATTAGGTCCAAACGGTGTTGCCGAGTCGATAAACCATATTCTCCCCTATTCGCTCAATGAAGAGTTGGCCTAGTATGAGAATGTGTGTGATAAGTAATTAATTAAATCTTACCACTAAAGAATATTGAAGAAAAAATGACTTAAATGAACAAACTATATGATAGTGAGCATATAATGTAAGAACATTGCATGAACAAACTATAGGAACAAAAATAGTGAGCCTAATTGTCACACATATCCTCATACTAGGCCAACTCTTCATTGAGCGAATAGGAGAGTATATAGAGGAGCACATGGACAAATTAGAAACCCTAGCCATAATGGGTTCATTCATTTCTACAACACATAAATCAAGTTCATCATGTATACTATCAAGTATACATAAGTACGAAGGAGTTGCATAGACAAAAGTAACTATCGAAAATAATAAATGACATGCTACATGGCATAGACAAATTACTGCTTCTTAGAGTAGATAAATATTGAAAACTACAAAATGATAAACATGACATTCACAAAAGTACAAACATGGAATAGGCAAATACCAACATTCACTAAAGTACCAACATGGCATAGACAAAGTACCAACATTTTAGAACAGATTCACAGAAGGAGCCGGCTAGGGTTCTTAGAGCACGCGGGTAAGTACCTTGGGAGGAGGAGGAAGAATTAGGATGAGGCAGCGACGAGGACGAGTCAGTGATGGAGAGGCATGATGAGGTGGCAGCGAGGATGAGTTGGCACGGCAAGGACGATTCGGGAACAAAAAGGAGGCCACGCGCTCCGACGAAGAAGGCCACGTGTGCCGATAAGGAGAAGATGGCAGCAACGAGGGGGAGGTGGCAATGATGACAGAGAGGTGGAGCGATGAGCAGGACACGACATCGATGAGAAAGAAGTGGTGATGGCACCGATAAGAGGCTAGGGTTAGGAATCAGCACGAAAATGAATGTGTGGCCGGTTCAATTTTGCCCCGCCTATTTATACCTAGAAAATACCTATAGTGATGGGTCATAACGTAACACATCACTAAAGAGGGTGCCCATCTTTAGTAACACGGCTAAAATAACACCCGTCACTAAAAAGCACACCCATTAGTGATGGGTCGTAATGTGACATGTCACAAAAGGAGGCGCCTATCTTTAGTGACGGGTCGTAATGTGACCCGTCATAAATGTTAGGAACCTTTAGTGATGGGTCATAGTATGAACTGTCACTAATAGAGGTGCCCCACCTTTAGTGACGGGCAACATTATGGCCCATCACTAATGGCCTATCTTTATTGACGTGTGTAAAATAATCCATCACTAAAATATATTAGTGACGCACGTTATTTATCCGTCAGTAAAGCTCCGTCACTAAAGACCGTTTTTGTGGTAGTAGCAATTGTTTCATTGCCGACCCTCCTCGCTGCCGCCTTGACATGAATCTCCTCCTCCTCCTAAGGTCCTCCTACTCCGTCGTGGCTAGGATTTGTGACGTATTAATTTGTGAGTTTATGAATATGTGGATAATTAATTTATGAATATGTTTCCCATTCGCTCAATGAAGAGAAGGCCATTAGTATGAGGATGTGTGTGATAATTAGGCTCTTTTTTTATTTTGATAAGTTTGTTCATGCAATGATGTTATATTACGTGCTACTATTATTGTTCCTATATTTTATTCATGCAATGATCTTACATTATGTGCTCACTATCATATAGTTTGGTCATTTACATTGTTTTTTTCTTCAATATTCTTTAGGGGTAAGATTTAATTAATTAGTTGTCACAGACACCTGTGAATTGAAATATAACCTAGTAGCAAGGAGGCCATTAAGTTCGTAGCCTGACATCTGAGAGCAATCTATGTTTTTGTCTTGTTCAACATGAATTATAGTGTACACAAGTTTTATTGTAATTTATTTATTATTGTTAAATATAACATGAATTAGACATCTGGCAAGCCTCCTAAGTGATTAACAGGGCACTTCTACTGTACAGCGTGCTTCCAGCAGTAGGCGGGCCTATATGGTATTATTGTAGTTTTTTTGTTGTCCCGTACTGCAAGTGCTATGTTTAGTTATAGTAATTGATGCTAACAATGTAGGTACCGACTTATGTTCCTAAGTGTTGCCTTCTAAAAATTAGTCATTATGTCTACGGGCGTCACCGGGTTTATACATTATGCATTGCATATTCTATTTATGTGGTAACACACTAACAAACTTATGCGATATTATCTCACTATTGTAATTTCTAAAAAAAGCTTTGCCGCTAACAATAACATTTACGCGGGTGACACTCTTGAGATATCAACAAGAGATGGGTGCACCAATATGGTTGAGGTTGCAAGCTATGGAGACAGGTTATCTCCACAGAGGATGAGATGCATTTAGTGATCGAGTCCACCTAATAGAAGGGGACTTTGTGGAACAAACAATGGGACCCCCACTGTCTTGTATGGCTATTATTTTCAATAATTATGGTGAAGAAAAGACCATAAGAGCCATAAAAGTAGAGGACAGTGATAGCGGTATCTATAGCAAACTCACATTACTTACTAGACATGCATATTTTATTTATGTATTTACTGACTTTTTTATAATGGCAAGTGAGGGTCCTAGCAATGCTGTGAAGAAGATGGGGAAGAAGATATCCAGGGTGGGCGACACCGACCAAATGGACCAATTGAAGAACATCTGTTATTTTGGCAATCATACAGATGTAACTCTAGTAAGAAATGCTCTTCTGCAAGATATCTCGGCAGGTTTATCCTCTAGGACTCAGTTATATATCTACACAATAAATAACTCGATCATCAACAAGAAGTCAGTGGTAAACTCCTTACACATGTCAGGAAAGCAAACATCTATGTATATGCACTTGGCCTTGTCTAAGTAGCTTTGTATAAATTTTATTGTAATAGTACTTTTCAAGACAATATTGTGAGAATTATATCATATCTCACCTACATCAGCAGACCACCCAGATTCAGCTGACAGCAGCAGGTAGTCAAGTAGTCCCAATTGCAGTATATAAATCCACGTATGGACGGTGCTACCTAACTAGTGGTTTTAGCCAATTTCTTCGAGATAACGCATTATAAGTTGGTACAGTATACGCCTTCCATTTCAACATCGACAATGGTGCAATTGAGGCAATTATGTATGTCGTGTAAATTGTTTTAGAAGTTAGCTAAAAGTTAGAAGTTAATCTTATGGAACTTTGTTTTAGCCAATTTCTTTGAGATAACGAGTTAGAAGTTAATATATGTGATATTAATTTGGTTATGAAACTTCTGTGATGAATTGTCTGTGTTCTGTGATGTGCTGAATATTGGATGTTGGCTGTCAAATCCTAGTTTTGATTCAAGGTGTAGATTAAAAATAATTATTTTTTAAAATGACCATACTATTAGTGATGGGCCACATTATGACCTATCACTAAAGGGTCATGACAGGGAACTGGCAGACCCCCTTTAGTGACGGCTGTGTATTGTCGCCCGTCACTAAAGGGTGACCCTTTAGTGACGGGTGAAGACCTATCACTAATGACCTGACTTCACTAACACGACAAGAGTGACGGGAGACATGCCTGTCACATATAGAGATTGTTACCCATCACTAATAGAGTTTTCTGTGGTAGTGGTCCACCTTCCGACGGCGGCTGTAGCGACGTCTACCTCCAGTGGTGCCTGCAAACCTGTAATGACGGCGGATGGTAACCACATCTAGCCATCCACCCCTTCGCCCTCTAGGCTCCGATGATGGCCCTGGCCTAGGAACTTCCATATTTGAAGGCTAACTAGCTAGAGTACATTACTGTTGTTTTCTTGGAGAAGCTGGTGTAGAAAGCAATGCAACACAGCATAGCAGAGGTAGACGGCAACAAAATGGTGCGTGCAAGCGTCGATCGATGTATGCACACTACAAGAAAATAGCTATTTGCCAAGTGCCCATCTCTTTGCTGAGTGTGTTTTTTCAGGCACTCGGCAAAGAGGGTTGTTCACTGAGTGCCGGTAAAATGCACTCGGCGAACAATGAAAAATACACTCGGTGAAGTTTGACACTCGGCAAAAAATGAAAAAAAATCGATACCAATGGACATCACGATGGCTTGTTTGGGCGGGCAAAAAAAATTCTGGTTTGCTCGGCAAACCCAAGATAGTCATCATTTTATGTGAAAAAATATTTTGAGCCTATGTGATATTTGTAACTTTGTTTGAGCTTAAAAACTTTCTACACTCAAAATACAACATATCTTATTCCATGTAAATTTTTTGCATTTTTCTAGATCCATTTGCTATTTTTAATTCATTAATTGTGTTTTGTAGGATTTAAACTGAAATAGGTGAAATTTAAACTACAAGTGCCTGAAATAATGAACCAAAATTTATAGAAAAAACATATTCATGTTTTTGAGTCCATTTTTAGTTATTATCCACTAAATTAAAATAAATTTTGAAAAATCTAGGCTGTGAGGAGCCATGGTGTATACCATGGGGATGATGAGTGATTGTCAACGGGGAAAAGATGTGAAGAAGAGAAGTGATGAAGAAGCCTCGACCGTGATGGAGTTCGCACGTGACTCAGGTACACGGACGGACGTCGGTCGGACAGAGGGGTCGCGAAGGCGTACCGGTC
>KE372905.1:70616-81443 GCA_000418225.1 Zizania latifolia
TATGAGAACGTCTGTTTCCCTCATGAACGCATCCTGATCGATACTTGTGTTTTTCCGTAGTTGCTGTGTTCAAGTGTTAATTGGTAGAGTTTTTGTATCGACTTGTCTGGTGTGACTATTATTGTCTAGCCTTGCCCTAAATCACATCAAGTCACTGGCAAGTCCGATACTCGAAGTTTTCAGGAGTTTTATTTTTCCGCAGCATTTTTGATTGCGCCCATTCACCCCCCCTCTGGTCGCTAGTTTCGATCCTACACCCCATGTTGTTATTTAGCTATTCTTTGTCGACCTAGCGATTATTTAACTTGACCAGTATGAATCTTTACTATGATTTGTCTGTATGTTTAGGAGTACTTAGCCTTGCTTAGAAACAAGTATCACATTCATTATGCTATTAAATACAACTTACATGTTAATGTTGGCTTATGATTACTAGTTGAATATAGAACTAGTTCATGGATTAAATGTCACTAAAATTTGATTAAGGTGGGTTGTGAGTACAAGGTCTGTGGTTCTGTTAGTCGTACTCATGACACTTTAAGGACCTATTCATGAGCCGCTTTTGCACTGTAAACTCGCACTCACCACAAACCAGCATGGGTAATGGTTTGACCGGAAGCCTAGAGATCCTGGGTGAAGCATCGAGACGACCGATAGCCCTACACTGGTGTAAGTCTTTGCTATACGGAAGGGGAGCGCCAGGGGGATATCGAGTGTGATGGGAACCTGGGGTGTGAAGCTTGGAGAATCTAGGTGGATGGTCATATCACAGCTCTTTTCCAAGGTACCGTGGTAGTATTGAGGCGCATGGTGACATGTTGTAGGGCTGTGTCTTATGGGTAAAGTTGTGCACCTCTGATCAGAGTAAAACTATTCGAATAGCCGTGCTGACAGTTAAGGGCGGCAATGCAAGGTCACTCGTGATTAGTCCCATTGTTACTTAATTAACCTGCTTTATTTCCTATTTAACCTGGTTAGCTCTGGTTAGAGTGGTTCGGTTGGTTTTTTGGCCTAATGACTCTAGGTGAGAGTTATTCAGAGAATGGATTAATACTGCTTTGAGGTTCCAACTTAATTAGAACTACAGTTTAAATTCTATATCTCTTTAATGCTCTTTTTATGCAAATGAACTCTATTATGTCATCATTTGTATCCTTGTGCATTATAACTGTTCCACTTGGATAGCTTGCTGAGTATTCAAAATACTCACCCTCGCATTCCCCCACCACTAGAAGAGGAGTTCATCAGTGGAGATGAAGGTGGCACCTTTAGAGCTAGGCCCAGTCAAGTCTTCGCTACGTCAATAAAGTTATTTAGGAGTTATTTATGATTGTCATTATTATTTTGAGGTTCTAATGCCACCTCTGTAATAAGTACTTTATTTATTTCATCATGAACAATAATGCTTTTGATGTCCAATAAATTATCTATTGTGTGCCTCGGCTGATTCCGGGATGAGAGTACTTTCTGCACAATAAATCACAAGAAAATAGTTAGAATTTCTGGGCGTAACAATCTAGCTCAAGAACGAGAGAGAGAGAGTGCAAAGGAATGGTTGCTAGGGTTTTGGGAAACATGCCTCAATTATGGGAGGAGATATGTATACCGTTTTCCAAAACTAGCCGTTAGAAATTAAAATCATGCACTATTCATCCAGATGATCTGGACCAAACCGAATGTTTCAGACTCTAAAATAAATCAAATAGAACGATTGTTTCGGATTATCCGGCTTTATCCGGATATTCCGAGCCTCAAAATAATTCGAACAAAAAGGAATTCTCGGACCATCCGGCATTGTCCGGATGTTCCGGGCCTCATAATAAAATCTAATAGAAAACAACTTTCGGATCATCCGGTATTGTTCAGATGTTCCAACTCACAAAAATAAATTCAACAGAACACAATTTTCGGATCATCCAGATGAGTCCGGATGTTCCGGGCTTTAGAGAAAATCCAAACAAAACACTATTTTTGGATTATCCGGCTTGACCTGGATACTCTGACGTACATAATAATACGGAACAGAACCAAGTTTTTGGATATTCCAGACTGATCCGGATTATCCGGCTTTGCTAGAAAAACAAAGTTGAACTTAGAACAAATCCAAAAACTTTCCAAAAAGATTTTTCTTTGAGCACTAAGTTTTGAAACACTGTTTGAATGCATCCCTCTTGATAGTATGGCATACCTAGACTAAATTTCTTATAAAAAATGAACATTTCACACCAATGAGCCTATATTGCACTAAAAAGAGTGTTTTCTCCATAATTGCTTGAATTGCAATGCTGCTTTGAGTTTCAATTTCTACATTCATCTCAGCAACAAGATTAGTAGCATTTGATCATGATTGTCATTAATACACCAAAATAAATTAGGGGCCTAAATGTATCAAGATGCATTTTGATATATATCTACATAGCTATTACATACAGACATATATATATACTATATACTACTCATGTTGCTGCTGCCCATGCCGAGCTGCCACTGTGGACATCGCTACCCCATGCTGAGCCGCCATTGTGGACATTGCTGCCACCATCATTGTTACTGTCATCGTCCATGTCGGTGCCATCGCTGTCGTCGCCCTTGCTGTCATCGCCCTTGCTGTCATCGCTACCACCGTTGCCACTATCGCCGACATCCTGCTAAGGAGCGCTTTTGATAGCGTCATCCGGCATTACATCGGCACCAGCAGCACCGATGCCCGAATGGTTGGAGTCTTGCTCCACCAAGTTCCTAGCCTATCTAGCATCGTCATCATTCTGGAGGACGCTAGGAGCCTCCGAATCCTCCACGGCCTACATGATCCACGCAATGTACGAGTCATTGGTGGTTGATGAGAAGTCCTTGTTGGACGTCCATGACCACGAAGACGATGTAGAGGGAGACGACATGACTGAACACAGTAACAAAATGTAATGATAAAGGCAAACAACATGAACAAGACAAAAGCGGACTTACCAAAGCGGAAGAACAATGGACGACAAGTCGGCAAAGAAGAAGGAAAGAAAGTAGTACATGAAACAACGAAGTACATGACCCTCCTTATATAGTCATGTCTTTAGTACCGGTTTTGATGACAAACCGGTAACTAAATGTGACGGGTATAGGTCCCGAAGAGGCACGCATGAAACTTTCGCTTGTTATACACGGTTGATATTATAAACCGATACTAAATTTGGATGGGCACAGATAATGAGAAGACGTGCACAATAATTTAGCCAGCTGCTCCATTATTAATATAGGCTTACTATTAGAACCGGAACTAAAGTTCAACGGGGGTTCCGAGGAGACGGGCGCGAAACTTCATTATAGACGCGAGCGACTGTAGCGATCGTCACACCGTATAAAGTTTTTGTATTTCCTTTTTTGAACTAAAATTTGTAAAATAAACTTAAATTTCACTTGTGATGATCTGTCAGGGATATGACCCTTGGGTATCCCGTGATGGGATTATTAGCCTAGACCGAAAACAGGCCAAGCCTAGCATTGAAGTCCGATATGGCCCATGAAGGGGGTTTGGTCCCGATAAGGAATATTAGGTCCTTATCAGGGAACTAAGCTCCATATCTTGTATGAAGAGATATGTTTATACCAGAATCCTTGTAATTAGAGAATTAGGACCTGGGTACAGTATGTAATCCTAGACATAAGGAAAACCGACTTAGGATAGAGTCTTGGATTGCTGGGCTCGCCCCTTGACTATTTAAATGGGGCGAGATGCCCCTAGAGCAACAATCACATCTTACTTTCAACGCCTTAAGCCTTCATCGCTTAAGTGCATTATTTTGTAAGACTAGACACCATATAATACACCAAAATACTGGATGTAGGGTATTATCCGTTGGGAGACCTAAATCAGTATATATCTTGGCTCTTATTTCCTAGAGTCGACCATTAGGTTCGAGAGTGATGCACTTCCCTAATTTACCAATAGTTGGCACACCAGGTAGGGGACCATGGCAACTTTCATCATGAAGCTGATGGCATCTCAACACCATCTCTCCGCCAAGCCAGGGACGACATTCGTCCTTGGCGACGCCACATCCATCGTCAATTCTGCCTGAAGGCTAATTCCCTTTTGCTCAGAATCAGGGCCAACCCGATCTCCATGTCAGGTTCTTGATCACTTCACTACCAGGAAGGTGGATCGGGTCACAGGACGTTTGACCAATACCATCGTAGAAATGGTAACAAACCAGCTCACCAGCTGAGTCGCTAGCCAAGTGATCTAGCACTTCTCAAGTCGCTCAGAAGACCTGCATCATCAAGGCTCCCCTTTCCAGACTCGAGAAGATTTCCTCGAGCACGTGGGGAGTATGCCGGTCAGCTCACACGACCACACACCGAAGTGATTGACAAGAACCGAATGGTGCCAAGTCCCAGTTCTAGCCAATGCACCAGATCAACAAGGCACCATGGCAGAAACCTTTGGAAGGACAGCTTGACCTTTAGGGAGGCTGCTCGATGATTCAAGCGCTCGAGAAAGGCAGGGCAAAGCAGCACCTTGGGGCGAGCTCAGCGATGGTGTACCCATAGGAAGGTGTGGCGTAAGAAGTCCTGTGAGGGCACCTCGACACAAGAAGAATGATGGACCGACACCTTGGGAGCAACAACACAGGGGCTTGTCCTCAGGACTGGTTCGCCCCCTCAAGACCACATATAGCGACACATTTTTGGTAGAGACTTCAAGCTTCGCCGACCTCAAGTTTTTCCTCCTGTTTCAGCTATGTAATCTTATACCCTCATCCTAGAGTAAATAAAGCTAAACTTTATTTCACATCATACTTTCTATCGCTGACCTGCTAGACTCGACCTCCCTTGAGTTGATGTAAAATGTCATGTGCCTAGCTCACCGGTTGTGCCCCTATGAAGCAACTCTAGGTTTGGCGCTAACAACTGTGTGGGCAAAAAAGCGCCAGCAGCAGTGCCCCTATTGGCACCCGACTACTTGCTAAGTTCTCGGGGTCTCGAGTCCTTAGCCTCAACTTTGCTAAAGCTTTGAAGATCTCGAAAACTTGTGACACCTGACATCGGGTTTGCGTGTAAGCGACATAATTTCTCCGTGTCTAAAACTATATAGCTATACCAGGGTTTGCGTGTAAGCGACATCATTTCCACTCCACCGCATGGTTGTTTGGTTCCTTGGGCCCGATTGCCTCATAGGCTGGTGTCACCCGGTCCTAGAGAAGGAATATCCGCTACATCAGAAAATAGGCCACGACGCTGATCTTGCTCAGCCCCTTGTGGTGGAGCTTTGTCACCATCCCTGCCAACTCTTAGACCTGGTCCTGCTCCGACGAGCCGCCTTGGTCCATAAAACCGAAGGGAGGCCTCCAGCCTCTGATTGATCTTGGCTTGAAAAGCCGGAGGGTGGTTCATGGCATAGAACCACTCCGCATGACACCCCTTGTTGGAGGTAGTCAGTGGCACCTTCAGGTACTCCGCCACCTTGCCCTCATGGAATTGGAGCATCGCGCTGCCGGTTACCTTGCTCCCCACCTCCCGGTGGAGGAGGAAAAAGTACTGGAAGAGGTTCTAATAAGGATCCACTCCCAGGTATGCTTCACATAGATGTACGAAGATGGTAATTTGAAGAATGGAGTTGGGGTTGAGATTGACGAGAGAGATCTCATAGTGGTGGAGGAGGCCACGGAGGATGGAATACGTGGGCAGGCCAAGCCCGAGAAGGACAAAAGACTGAACAGTACCTCCACGCCCAAGTCTAGCATCGGGAAGCTCTCCGCCACTGCCACACGCCAATCCGAGATCGCCTGGGCTGGCCAGAGCTGCGCCATCTCAAGCGTTTTGAGACTCATCGGTGTCATTGTCGATGCCTGCCACTCCTCATAATGCACGGGACTTTTAGGAGCCATTAGCTTTAGTTGGAACAAGCGGCGAGCGATGTGGCGGTAGATGACGTAGCGGCAATGGCACCCTAGGCGTCAGGGATCCACTGGAGAAGAAGACACAAGAAGAAAAAGGTGAGAACGAGCGGTTGCAAAAAGTGAACAAGGGTTTAAACTGGCAATGTGTGGGCAAAGAAAGGAGTAAACGGCTTAAATGGCCGCATAATTGTCGTCGTGACGTTGGCCACTATCGCCATGATTTGGCATCACTTCGGTTGCCACGCGTGCTCCATTCGTGCTGGCAGGATGGTTCCACCTCCCTATCTTCGCCCGATGCCTACACCTGCCCCAATCAGAGCAGAGACGCCTACCTGCCCCCTCAACTACAACGCATTAATTGTGGACAGAGCGGGCCAAAAAGTAGGTTTTCGCCTCGATTCCAGAGATGACCGGCGGAGGTCACGATGCTTGGGTCCCTCTGGGGCCCAAGGGCTCGTGTGCTCGGAAGCTCAGTGTTCGGAACTTGGGTGCCCGGGGGCTAGGTCTCTGGAGCTCAGGGATCAGTTGCGCCCAAGAACTTGAATAATCGAGGATTTGGCGGATGACCATGCCCGACAAACCAACCTCGCTGGAGCACCGGCTCACCTCAGAACAAGGCATGTGCACAAGTCAATGCCCTCCATACAAGAACTCTAAGACATTATCACAATCAAGACATCAAAGGAATCACTCCAAATGCTTCTTGACCCTCGAGTCTAATGTTCCATTTAACTTGAGGCTCGGGGGCTACACCGTGTGGGTGCATCTATGCGGTGCACCTCACACAAAGAAGAAGGCAAAATTTTTCAAGATCATCAGATTATAGCAAGACGTGAAGATTCAAGTTGAAAGATGAGCTCCTCCAAGCTTGACTAGCTAAAGACTTTCAACCAAGCTAAGAAGAGCTCGAGGACTACTGTCGGAGATATGACCCCTGGGTATCCCGTGATAGGCTTATTAGCCTAGACCAAGAGTAGGCCAAGCCCAACATTGGAGTCCAGTATGGCCCATGAAGGAGGTTCGATCCCGATAAAGAATATTAGATCCTTATCAGGGAACTGAGCTCTATATCTGGTATGAAGAGATATATTTGTACTAGAATCCCTGTAATTAGGGAATTAGTACCCGAGTACAGTATGTAAACCCAGACATAAGGGAAACTGACTCGGGATAGAGTCCTAGGTTGCTGGGCTCGCCCATTAACTATGTTAGCATTATGCCCTAGAGACAACATGGAGATGTTGTACGTGGCATACTATGTTTATGAAATAAAGTTACCATTTCTTGAAATAGATTGTCATTATGGATCAACAAATTCGTGATTTGTTCATGAGACTCATAATGTGACTATTTCTAAATGATCCCTGATCGGATATAGGTCATATATAAAATAGATATGACTGAGATCAGCATGTGTATTGATTGATGATCATGTTTCATGGATTATGGGTATAGAGATACCAACTCAATAACATAGACATGTGTTGAAAAACATATGTTGGATAGACCTACTATGAGGTACTGTTGAGATTCTACGTGTCATCAGTTGGTCTCAGTAGTGTTTATGTAAAGTCCTTAGAACTGAGATCATCATGGTTTCCAATATACGTAGTAGCTTACTTTGGGACTGCTAAATGCTATTCTATAACTGGGTAGTTATAAAAGTAGTCATCGGGTCTGCTATGAAACATGTAGCAGGATGTGAGTGATCAAGATGGAGTTTGCCCCTCATTACGGGAGAGATATCTCTAGGCCCCTCGATGTAATAGATTATGGAAGTGTATGGCCATGCCGAGATGATTAAAGAGTTAATCACATGTTATAATCTAATATGGAGATCGAGAGAAGATCGAGCTATTGATAGGATGGCACAAATCTCTTCTTGTGCTCGATTGATATCGTGAGGCAAAGGGACATGTACATATGGAATATTACAAGGATCAGCCAATATGATCTTTATGTATACTTGGGTTAATATGCTTTGCTAGAGGCCACTGTTGACGGAGTATGAAAATGAGTTTCCATAACCAAGCTATACGTGAACCTACAGGGTCACACACTTAGTAGGATGAAACGTTAGATTCGAATAGGATTCGAATTAGGCTTAGTTTGGATAGAGAACCAAACAGTTTGGATAGGGATCCGAACAGATCGGATGGGGATCTGAGTAGAGTCCTAGTTCGGCCCGATAGGGCCTAAGCTAGGACATCTATATATATGAAGGTGCAGGGCGCAGGGATGCTATGCTTTTTGCCTCGTATGTTGATGCGTTTCTCATGCTATGTTGTTAGCTACTGAGAGCAAACCCTAGCCGCCAGCTCTCCCGAGCCCTACCACCTCACCGACCTCCCGGGTGCTAGTACACCATCGGCCGGCGTTCCCACCTCGGATGTGTGGATACCAGTTAAGGCGTTGTTGTTCTGCTTCACATCAACATCGGTGTCACTGATTGTATCGGTGGCATCATCGGCTCAAGTTCAACCAAGGACTTCCTGATCAGATCATCTAGTTCTCAAGGACCGTCATTGGCTTGAAGGAAGAGTCGTCGAGAGAAATCCTCGGGAGTTCCCGAGGACGATTGATCGGCTGCTTCTCGAGGACTTTTGTTGAATCCCCGAGGACACTGATCGGCTCCCGACCACATCGGCGCGCTCGAGTTGGATCGGCTTGCTACTCCAACTCTCTTTCCGCTGCACTGTGTGCCCATGGAAACAATATATGGTCCCTCTCTTAGCAAGATATCCTAGTGTGCGCGGTAGAAAAATTTTCTATTCGGCTAGCGTAGCCTCCGCGTTCCCCAATAGACTATATAAAAGGGGCGAGATGCTCCCTAGAAACAATAATCACATCTTACTTTCGACGCCTTAAGCCTTCCTTGCTTAAGTACATTGTTTTGTAAGACTAGACACTGTATAATACACCAAAACACTGGACGTAGGGTTATTATCCCTCGGGAGGCCTGAACTAGTATAAATCTTGGCTCTTATTTCTTAGAGTCCACCAGCGAGTTCGAGAGTGCCATGCTTCCTTAATCCTCTATTCAACACCTTAGGGACTCCCTTGGGTGGACTGCTCGGCAATTCACTGACATGATCACACCACATTTCACAAAATCAACAGACTTTATTAAGTTAAATATTGCTCGACTTTACTTAAACAGTGGATAATACAAAAGTTCAAACAATATAATAGCTAATTAATTACAATAATTTAACCATAATAGGGCAGTGCTGGCAATCGCGAGAAGAACAGATGGAACTCGTGCTTGATTTTGCATTCCTCGCTCTAGAAGGAGAGCAACTGCTCAAGCTAGGGTTTTCGTACTTGCCGCAGCCGCTGGTCATGCACAACGGCATCATCACTGCTATTCAGGGTTTCGGATCCCACCACCCATGCACTGCCCAATAGACCGAGTCTACCGTGCATTCACAAAGATTCCAGCATTTCTTGTTAGTGATCCTTTGCGCATGCTGCCGATAGAAGCTGCCTTATCCACCACCTCGCCTTCCACCAGTCTTATGTGCCGCAACACAAGCTCAGTTGTGGTGTCCTCACGGTTGTACTCGACGACGGTGAGCAAATAGGCAGCCACCATGTCTCCTGCCATGGCGGACGTATGCAACAGTTGGGCACCTTATGATGGTGGCCCTTCACCGAAGGCCAGATTAATGCTCCAGAGGAAGTATGCCTCCGTGTGGCCCGCATCAGCTAAAGCACGCAGCACAAATCGGTACCGAGGGTGATTGTGCCAAAACATCCAGGGACCCTCATGCTCTAGGACAAACCTCCTCCTAACGGCATGGTTACGGCACGCCTGGCTCATTCCCTGGCACACCTGGCGCAGCCTCTGGAGGTCAGCCAGCAGTGCTTCGGAGGTCTCGGTGATATGCCTGGTGATATCCACAGCGATATCAACCGGAAGCGCGTTCTACCCACTCGCAGCCATGGTCACTGCGTCGATCTCCGCCGGTGGTCTAGGAAGAGGGGGGGGCTTAGGAAAGCTAATATGAAAGGTTTAGGTTGCGACCGGGGATTTTAACATAGCGATTAGTGTGATCAAGCATCGTGGGCAAAACGAAGCGGTACAGTTGTCGCGGGAAATGAACCATCGCCTTGAGACTAAACAAAGCAGTTCCATCATCTGTTAGTGCGTTCATGTGTATCAGTGAAGAAATGATATGAAAAATCTTTAGAACCGGTTTTATTTATAACCCAGTACTAGAGAAACTTTAGTACTGGACGGACTATAAATAAAATCGGTACTAAATATACATGATTCTAAAAAAAGCACGGATTTACATATAAACCGAAACTAATTTGTATTTAATTTCACTTGACATTCTGCACAACGAATTTGAGTTTCCTTTCACCTAAAATTCTCCACAACTAATTTGGACTTCATTTCATTTGAAATTCTCCACAACTAATTTGGATTTCATTTCAATTGAAATTCTCCACAACTAATTTAGATTTCATTTCAATTAAAATTCTCCACAACTAATTTGGATTTCATTTTACTTGAAATTCTCCACAACTAAGTTGAATTTCATTTCAATTGAAATTCTCCACAACTAATTTGGATTTCATTTCAATTGAAATTCTCCACAACTAATTTGGATTTATTTCAATTGAAATTCTCCACAACTAATTTAGATTTATTTCAATTGGAATTCTCCAGAACAAATTTAGATTTTTTCAATTGGAATTCTCCACAACTAATTTGAATTTTTCAATTGGAATTCCCCACAACTAATTTCACTACTACAGAAAACGTTTTTCCAGATGAGGGCCTTTTTTTTACAGGCGGAATAAAGTTGGACCGCCTGCAAAGAGAGGCGGCCGACCGCCCGCAACAAGGGCCGCCTGGAATAAAACATTTTGCAGGCGGCCCACTCTCCAGCCGCCTGCAAAAATTGGTTATTGCAGGCGGCCCACT
>KE372905.1:110500-123892 GCA_000418225.1 Zizania latifolia
AATAATTGTTATAAACTCATTCCAAACTATAATTAATTAAATAATCAATTGGTTTGTACTGGCTTTCCACGTCTTCAATTTGTTAAGGACACCAAGTTGACAAGCAACACCAACAAAGCATGTACACATGTATACCCATTCACATATGAATACATACACAGTTGACTCACAAGTTGCAGCTTCACATGCAAGCTGCACGCGCGATGCACATGGCGATGTTGAAAAATTATGTGTGCCACTTGTTTGGAAATTGGCGTTAATTTCCTTTAACAATTGGTCCTAATTGTTGAATGAAATCTCAATAAATAGTTCCCCTCTCTCTCCCAAACATACTTTATTTCTAGCGCTTTAACTTTATCAAAGAAGATTTTATTTACACCTTCTTATGTACTATTGGTTTACAAATCAAGAAATTTTATTTCTTATATACCTCTCATCTATCACTTCATAATACTACTTTCTTATTAATAAAGTATATTTTAGTACTAGTTGGATTCCCAATGCATGGGTACTAAAGGTTTTTTTGTCCTGTTTTTTATTTCTTTTCATTATTGCTATTTTATTTATTCATTACTGCTATTTTTATATACTATTTTATATGTTGTTTTTAATTGGATTTCAATACAACTATTTCTTAATAGTTAATACGATGGTATTATATGACGATATTGGGATTAAAAAAACTGGTAAGGAATATCAAGAAAGAGTCAATAATGAGTAAGACAATACTAATTAAATTCGGAATAAAGATATTAGATGCGTAAATACAGGCGGACTACTCGCTTTTATAATAATATTGTATAAATATTAAGAGTATAGATTTATTTTCACCAATCAATGCGTTAGTAATTTTGTTGCCTTTTAGAAATGAACCCTAGGCCTTTTCCTATTGATAACAGACGCTTACACTTGGCCATTTGTATAGGTGATCGATGTACATTATCTGTATTGCATATGACTAACAACAGCTTGATGTGTTCCATGAGGCTATCAGGATGTAGTGTCCTGTTTGATAGCCGGCTTTATATTGACAAACAGGAACACACTCTAATAAAGAAAACTTGGTGTGATATATTGAAATGGAAACACTCTTTGGTTTTTGACATTTTATTGCCCCAAAAAAGTTTCACCTGACGCTTTCCAGTAAAGACGTCACGCGTTCTCCGAGTGACCAATCGAGACCGTGAAATAAAGCCAAAAGGTATCTACACTCTGACGACCGACGACCGCCTGAAACAAGAGAAAGTCAACGCCCTGTTTGAAACCATGCATACAGTTGTGTAGTCATACGTACAGTATGTAGGCGGTGCGTGGACTTTTTGCACGTAACATTATTTACAGCACAGTTGCATGGACAGTTAGGGCTAGCTTTAATTTTGATTCTCTCATGATGTTGTACGCGTGTTATTTTTGACCGGTGTGCAACGTTGACAAAACGATGAGAATTTATGGATGAAAATGAGTTTATAACAATTATTTAAGGGTTCAAACAAATAAATTTAATTATAAAAAATGATAAATAGTTTTTAAATATTTTTTTGACAATTTTTATTTAGAAAGTATTTTAAAAATTGTACTGTTTAGAATACTTTTTTGACAATTTTTATTTAGAAATTATTTTTATTGTGTAGAGCTCATTTTCTAGAAAATTATGCAATTTGAATGGTCAAATTTGGAGTTAAAATGAATTAGTTATGAATTTTTAAAGATTTTAGCACTATTCTGTCACGTCAGCAGCGCCACGTCAGCCGCCACATCAGCAAAACCGCCCGCAGTTTCGCCACATCACCAAAACCCCTCTTCAAAGGTGTAAATTGAGCTATTTTGCAATACCACTGGTGCTTTTTAGACGGTAAAATTCTTAAGGAGGTTATCCAAATTTCAGCGATACTTCGAGAGTATAATTCAGACTTTTTCCATTGATTTATTATCTCCTACACACCTGCGCCTACTAGTCCACTAGCTACGAGTGTCTATATAAAGAGCCGTTGCTAGCTCTAGCCCGTATTCATCACAACTCACCGAGCTAGGCTGCTGTAGCCCTAAGTTACCAATTCATCGTCGTGAGTTCGTCGCAACTTATTTTGCTTCCTGAAACTGTTTCATTGTTAGTTGGTAACAGCAGCAAGTGATCGTGCAGCTGCGAGATGAAGGTAGGAAATTAACTGGTCTGATGAGAACAAGTTTCTGATCAGATAATTAAGTGATGCCGAAGAATTAACGGAACGCGATCGATCGGGTTTTAGTTTTAATGATCGTTTTTCATTTTTTGCGTTAATACAGCAAAAGATCGTGATCAGGGTGATTTTGCCGCGCGACAAGTGCCGGACGAAAGCAATGAAGCTGGCGGCGAGGGCGCACGGGGTGAGCTCACTGGCGATCGACGGCGACGACGACAAGCTGGAGGTGATCGGCGACGGCGTCGACGTAACCGGCCTCGTCATCTGCCTGCGCAAGGAGGTCGGCCACGCCGAGATCGTGCTGGTGGAGGAGGTGAAGGACAAGCCCGACGACGAGAAGAAGCCCGAGGAGGAGGGGTGCAGCTGCCACCCACCGCCCTACTGCTACGCGCCGCCGCCGTATCCGATGGTCGTATGCGACGAGCCCGGCTGCTCCATCATGTAAATTTAACCAGTCGATCGCTCGCTCGCTATATACACTGGCCAATATTTAGTCCGTTTGTTTGAGGTATACTTTTAAAATAGCTATGAGTTGTGTTAGAGCAGTATATAAAAATAAACTGAATAATATCACTTATGCATGTGATGATATATATACTATACAGCGCGAGGCGCGCTGTTTATTATTCAGCGCGAGAGGGCCGTAAAAATTTTACGGCCCATCATAAAAGTGCGCGTAATCATTACGAGCAATGATTACTACCGGCATAAAAATTTTACGATCACTTTTTGCGATGGGTCATAAAAGTTTTACGGCTCTCTCGCGCTGAATAATAAACAGCACACCTCGTGCTGTATAGCGCTACTGTATATATATATATATATATATATAGATAATTAGTTAAGTTCAATTACAGTGTTGTGAATCTGTAAAATACATGTCCAGAATCAATCAATATATTGCAGTGTGTTGTGAATCTATAAAATCTTGATCCAGATGACTCACTACATCATGACATCGTTTTACCATTAGACGTATGTAGAGAAAGATTAATATTTAAAGTCACTAAATCTGTCGATAATACATAATAACAGACCGTCTGTTGATAATAGACATAAATAGCGACCAACTATCTATCGGTAATGCATAGTAACAGACCATCTATCGGTAAATATGTCAATAAATCTCAGTTTATCTATCTCTAAAAATATTTTCACTTACGCACGTAAAATTAGCGAAACGCGCCTAAGAAAAATTGAGGCGTGTGGCGCGTTCGTCTGTCCGTGACTTAGTAAAAAAGTCTAGCCTCACCGTCACACAGTCACACCTACCCACACACCAGCCACCCACCCTCTCCAGTCTCCACTCGCCAACCGCTACCCACGCCGCTGGTCACCGCCAGCTCCCCGCGTCGCCCGCTCCCCCGCTTCCCCTGAGCCGCCGCCAGACACAGCCAGCTCTCTCGCTCCCCCACCCACGCTGCCATCTCCCTCGAGGCCCCGCCATCTTCCCCCACGTCACCTACTCTCCCGCCACCCCCAAGCCGCCCCCAGCTCTGCCCCCCATGGCGCCGGCCACCATCGTCGTCGACGCCACGCTCTCTGCTAGACTCATCGTCGATGCCATGCCTTCGTCCTCAAGGCGGCATCATCATCCTCAACGGACAGGTTAGCTCCGCCTCCTCTTCTCCCTCCCCCCACCCTAGGGTTGCTCCGATTCATCGATTCGGGAGGTACACGCAGCGAGGGAGGCAAGGGAAAAGGGATACCGCTGATTGAGAGCTTGGAGGTCAAATTCAGGCTATGTGATTTGGGGCTCCTGAGTCTGGTGAAGGTCAGGCTGGTCTGGACGGCATATTTTTGGTATATCTGGTTGATGGCTTTTGAGTTTCTGTTATATGTATCTGAATAGTCTTATTCTTTGTATGTATTGTAATGGTTAATATTTACCAGAACTATCTTTTATTTTGCATTTAAAGAAAATGTTGTTTTAATGAATCTAAATTGCTGAACAACCGTGTTGTTTGATTGTGTTTTTAGATTTTTATATAAGAAGCTTGTTGAAAAGTCACAACCAAACATAGTCTTATAGGCAACTAAGAGGAAAAAATTGAGTGGATACAATTCGCACAGAGAGAGTTGTTCATACTGTATTCAGATGCGCGACATGTGTCAGGATATTTTATCCGACGGTGCTACTTGGTTTGGCTCTGTTTCCATCTGGCGTGTATGGTTTCAAAGAGTGGCAGCTCTAGTTTCCATCCTCGCGTTGGCACGGTGGCTCCAGTTTTCATCCTTTGTCGACTGGCGTTTCCATCTGGTGTACGGAGTGGAATCTCACCGCGGTGCCGTTCTTCCCCAGAACTGCCGCCGTCATCTCCCCATTGATGTAGCTCCCGCCCGCTTTGTCCATGTCGCTATCGCGCCACTAGGGCCTTCCTCGGGCGCCGGCACATGATTGCACCTGGCACGGTAGGCCTTGCCCTGTCCCAGCCACTTGCCGAGCCTCCTGACCTCCTCCTCTAGAGGAGCTACACCCTCTTCCAGTACTGCTCCGCCACCGCATTGCCACCATCTCACTACCACAGAAAAGCACTTTAGTGACGGGCTATAACATACATTAGTGATGGGCACGTCCCCCATCACTCTTATCGTGTCAGTAAAGCCCTGTCATTAGGGGCGGGTAAACACCCGTCACTAAAGGGTCCCTTCAGGTCCACGCCGCGTCTAGCATGACCCCTTTTAGTGACGGGTGAATATGGTGACTCGTCACTAAAGGTCAAACTATAGTGACGGGAAGTACCTGACACCCGTCACTATTAGGAACCTTTAGAGACGGATCTCAGTGGCTACCCGTCACTAAATGGGGTCATGCCGGACGCAAGTAGACCTGGAGGGATCCTTTAGTGACGTGTGTTTACCCATCGCTAATGACAGGGCTTTACTGACGTGATAAGAGTGACGGGAGACATGCTCGGGGAGTAACTGACACCCATCACTAAAGGTTCCCATCAGTGACGGATATTTATTTAGACCCGTCACTAATGTTATGGTTATATTATAAAAAATAATTTTTTAGGCTGCATCCTGAATCAAAGCCAGGATTTCGTAGCCAATATTGTACATTGCAAACAACACAGAATTCATCACAGAATGATATCATCACAAATTGTATTGCACAAACAAAGTATACATCAAAAATTGTATTGCAAACATCACAAATTTCACCAAATATTATAAGTTATATTACATCACAAGTTCACAACCAACAAACATTAATTCTAGCCTTTATAATAGAAAGAGCCAGCCTGTTTGAAGACTTGCTCCACAAGGAATGCCGCTAGCCATGAACGGATGTCTTGCAAGTCAGTCTCGCTAAGATTGTCTTTAGGTATGTTGAATTCCTACAAATTTAGTTTTTTACGTTAGTCGATGTTTACTTGGGGGGCGAAGAATAGTAGGACATAACGTCTATTCAAGTGGTGTACGCCCATTAAAAATTATTCTCTTGCGGTACAAAGGGAGAGTACCCTATTTACGTACTCAATGCATGACTCCCTATCAGTGTTGATGGTTGACATTGCTAACATCTATGGGTCAAGAAATTTAAATGGTCGCTTCTTGCATTCTTGACACATTAGCCTGTAGATATAAAAAAGTAGTTAATACCACATAATAACGTGTTGACTTTAATTGAAAGACTAGGTTAAGTGACTTACAATGCCCAGCACCGCAGCAAGCTGATGTCGAGAGCGTCCAAGTTAAAAAGATCATATAGATCCTTGAAGCAAAGCAAAAAATAGTTGTCGCTTGTCCAGAAATTTTGTTGCTCGCACGTTATTGTAACTGAAAATTTATGATTGTTGCAGCCAGTTAGGTAGAATACATGGAGGTCTATTAAGGCTTGCCCACCCTTCCTTAGCTAATCTTGAGGGAGCAAAGCCTTGCCAGCTTGGTACTTAGGGTGTGCCTGAGTCTAGGCTGACACCACATTAGGCTTCATAACATTTTTGAACTTTCTGCCAGCGGTCTTCTTTGTTTTGGTCTTCTTGGGCGGTGTCATAGTGGCAGCATTTTTACCTTGCTCGACAGGTACAAGATGTTGAGCAACAGGCGCAGCAAGAGGTTGAGCAGCTGGAGGTTGAGCAATAATGGTTGAGTTGCAGGAGGTTGAGTAGCAGGAGGTTGAGCACGAGCCTAGCTTGCAGTAGTCTCGGCATCGATGAAAATATCCACTCGTTTCTATAGTACCCTTGTTAGAAGTGCATCGTGCAGAGTGATGATTTCGTCATTCGAAGGAATAGGCAATACGATGTCTTACGCGTTGGGGTGCACAAAATTGATTGACACCACTGCAAATCACTCCCTTATCAGCAAGTTGTGCAGCTCATATTGATATGGGTAGATCACACCCCTTGCCCCTCAATCTGAAACCCCCCAGGCTTTATGATAAGCTTACACATGGTTGGTTTAGTTAGCCGGTCAATCGTGGCATCCAAACCTCCGCTGCAAGATTGTGGGGTCACAATTGGTCATTGCTGCTCGACCTCTCTTGATGCACAGCTACTCTTTCTGACATAAATAGGGCTATCCAATATAGCTTGATCTCGAAGAATGATACCCTGTTCAGCTAAGCTTCTCGCGATATCTACATATAGATCCTTCTTGATCTTCGCAGAGAGCACTTCCACATCGATTCCCCTGGACCTTCTTCGCTTTTTGTACATGTCAGCATTGTTCGGGAAGCCATGCTTCTAGCCTTGCGAGCTAGAGACGCCCCAAACAAGACTAGGGTGCTCTAGGTTGTCAAGAGCACTTGTTAGCTCTCCTAGTCTCACACGACAGTGAATGATCCTTCTGACACTTGTATGGCCAGATCTCTGACCTTTTAAGCCACTGACGTTGCTTCGCTCGAGGTCCACATCACTTCACCGTTGTCTGTTAGTCTCTCACAGGCTCTTAGAAATGATTGCGCTCTACTAGAAAACTGTTGCCACGGATTTTCTTTGCCCTCAGAGGCCATCTTGGCATCTTCGGCCAATTACCTATCTTTCATCCCCACGTAACCAGTTATGCTAAGGTTGTGGGATAGCTTATTTCTAGCACGGAGCTCTTTCTTGGAAGAGTTTTCTGCCTTGAAATCAGCTGAGCTCTTCATGTTGACAAATTACGCCCAGTCCTCCTTTTTCAGATACGGGTACTTTGTGAAGGGCTCGAGGTCTTTGGCAATGAAGTTTGAGACAAGTTTGCTTTTATGAGACCTCCATAGCTTAGATATCATCTTCATCGCAGTCCTTACAGTTGCCGCCTTTGCGCTCTCGAGAAAGTCGAGAAAATTGTTGATCCCATCATTGAAGAGTGTAGTCTTCTGCTCTCGATTAAGATCGTCGAACCTCCTCATGGTCAACGGGACCCTTTCCCATGCAATAAGTCCTGCAAGCTTCCTCAGCCACTGCAAGGCCACTTTATCTGTTGACAGGCCATCACTGTCGACCACCTTGACGGTTATCTTGTCCGTTGGCCACTTTGCTTGCGTCCTTGGCTTCTTGATTGCTAGCTCGACCTCGTCGGTGGAGCTAGAAGACCCAGCAGAGGAACGGGTAGACATCTAAATAATAAGAGAAGGAATACCTTATTGTTTCATTACAAAAAATATATGAACGTATGATGCTAGACTTTAGGCACTAATAGGCAAGGATAGATCCTAAATCCCATCGGGGGCTGTGCGGCCCATGTAGCTGGGATTTGTGGCCCCTTACGGTTTCAGAGAGAATTTTAGCAACATCTCCCCACTGTTCTCCAAATACACGTCTCGACTTGGGGTCGAGAGGGTTGTGTATCCAGAGAACAATAGGGAGACACCACCGAAACTCTCTCTGGAACCGTACGGGACCACGTGGTCCAGCTACATGGGCCGCACATCCACGACTGTACAAAGTACGTGGACAATTCCGGAGCATCTTCCTATAAATATGATCAGTTGCCGGTCATATTTATAATCCAACACTCCAGAATAGGAGATGACGTAATCGGTTGCGTGACTCTAATAATTATTTTATTTTATTGAACAAAAATATGATAGGCGGATTAAAATTGGAGAAAAAATATACCTTCGGTCGGACGTTGGTGCTAGCTGCGGTGGGGAGCGGTGCACCGGAGCACGTAACAGTGCGGGTCGCCATCATAGGCGCGGGTGTGCAGCTGCAGTGTGATCACCGGCAGGTGGCTAGGGACTTAACCGCGGCGCGTCGGCAGTTATGGGACAAGGGTGAAGTCTGCGGCGGCTGGGAGCAATTAGTGCGGAGCTTGGTATCTGAGGTCCTTAAATACTCGTCATCAGTGATGGTTATCACAGAAAAACGTCACTAACGGTGGCCTTAGGGTGGCGGACACTTTAGTGACGTGGGTAAAAAACACACGTCACTAAAGGTCACATTCTCTAGTGACGGGTGGTACTATGATCCGTCACTAATGGGGGTGCACTCTTTAGTGACGGGTGGCAATATAACCCGTCACTATAGAGGGGCCTCTTTAGTGACGAGTTATACCGTGACCCGTCACTAAGGGTGGTGCACTATCTTTAGTGACGGGTCAGACTTTGACCCATCACTAATAATATAGCATTACTGACGCGTGTAAAATAGTTCGTCACTAATACTGTATTACTGACATGCGTCTTTGATTCATCAGTAAAGCTCCATCACTAAATACTATTTCTGTGGTAGTGGCCCGCTGCATCCTATCTAGTGAGCTGGGCCGGTGTGTGCCACACCGCCGAGTGTGTGTAGCTGTAATTTGGTACTGATTTTGGCTTTGATCGTTTTAATTTGGCTGTCTACGTAAGTTGCAAACTTCGTGCTTTGGACAATTCGGATGGTTTTGTAACTAAGCTGCAAACTAAATTAGTGCATGGTATGTTTTGAACCATTGAAATGCTTGTGGTTCTGTCAAATGTTCGCCTGCGATTGACAATTCATGAGTTATCTGTATGTTCAGTTGAAAGCTAGTTGAATACTGGATGCTAGTTGTAATTTTGATGTTTGATATCTGAGAAAGGAGAAATTGCTCAGAGCAAATCGTTCTGAACATTATCTAGATGGGACCATCAGTGACACCATCAATACCAGCAAATTTATCAGCACTGAAGCAATTAGACACAAAAAGGTTTCTGGAGTCCCCATATTCATCATCAAATACACATAATTTCAATTAAACATCATCACTCTCATCTTCAGAGGTGGCGGGTAACAGATATTGTCACCAAAATCAACAATATGAGCAGATGCATGGTCATCTTTACACCAGGAAGCTATGCTAGCACCAAGATGCTCCCACACATCATCTGAGTCGGTCATCGTTATAGCACCATGATTAGAAGCATCATTTTCCCTAATCG
Organism: Zizania latifolia; assembly: GCA_000418225.1. NCBI lineage: Eukaryota > Viridiplantae > Streptophyta > Magnoliopsida > Poales > Poaceae > Zizania > Zizania latifolia. The sequence continues at coordinate 120,017 of KE372905.1, forward strand.
CACAAGTAGGGCTCTCTGTATCTAAAAAATCATGTGAGAACTAAGTCCCTGGGGCTAAAAATTGCACCCTAGGTTCGTCAACCTCCTCTTGTGCTCGCCTGCATATCCACAACCCCATCAGAAATGGCTGAGCTAGGATGGAAACTAAGTCTCATGGCAGCAGCGAGGATGGAAACTAGAGCCGATCCGCCGACGCGCCGTATGGAAACTAGAAGCCGACAACTCTGAAGTCGCACGCGCGAGCGCTTAGACAGAGCCGAACCAAGCAGCGCCATCGGATGGAATATCTTGGCACGTGTCACACATCTAAATACAGTATGCACAGCTTTCCCTGTGCATACTATATCCGCATAATTTTTTCCCAACTAAGTCGAGACAATTTGAGAAAACAAAGAGATGTTTACAAATTTGCCATTAGAGTTAGTTTGATTGTTAATTCGGACTAGCTTTCTCATGCATGTACTTGCTTTGTACCCAATATTGGTCGATAGGTAACCTGCGTCATCGTTATGCAATTTTGCTAAGAAAAAGTCTACTTAACCCTCTTAAGTATATACCTTTAGACACATATCCGCTTAAACTATAAAATGAGATTTTTAATCCCTCATCTGTTCTATATCGGAGAAATTACCTCTAGGGAGGTTTAGGATGGCAGATTTACCTACGTGTCAGTCTACGCTAGCAGGGGGCGCTAAGCTATCTCGGCTAACATGTGGAGACCACCTTGTTAGTTACCCAAAAATTTTGCCTGTCTCTTTATCTTTCGTCCTCCTTCATTCTCCTCCCGACATCATCCTCCTCCTCTATCCCAGCCCTCTCCCCCTTGCGCAGCGCCCCCACATACTGTGCCACCGAGCGCCCTGAGTGTCGCCCTCTCCCGCATGCCCAGCCCCCATGCATCCAGCCCCCCTGCACGCCGGCAGCCTCCTACGCACCCAGCCCCCTGCACGCCGCCCTCTACCGCATGCCCAGCCCCCCGCACGCTGTCATCTCCCATGCGCCCAAGCGTCGCACACCCAACCTGAGGGGGTGCGGTCAGTAGGAGGAGGCAGGAGGAAGGAGGAGGAGAGAGAAGGGGCCCAAGCCAGATCAGATTTTTTGGTCCCACATCTCAGCCACCCGCGTCGAGCCAGCTCAGCGTCTCCAGTCACCGTGGACTGCATGTCACATAAGAAAAACTGCTGTCCCAAACCATGCATCTCGGGGGTTATTTCTCCGCTATAGAACAGATAAGAGATTAAAAATCTGATTTTATAGTTTAGGGGAATATGTGTTTATATATATACACTTTGCTATGAATGTTTTTCGAAGCGACTTTGTTGTTTAGCCATCGCCTCTTTTTTCTCCAAAATCTCGGTCGAAATTCTAACGTCAGAAATTTGTGATGCCGTTTCTTGAAAAAAGAAAAGAAAAACATCATGATTAATTCATGCTGGTGTAAGATGCTTAGATGCCACTATGCCGGTTGCGTGTTGCCGGATCAGAAATAAATTAGGCGGGGTGGGCTTCAAACTTGAGATCTCTCTAAACTAACGACATTAGGTGATTTGCCGGTGAAGAGAGCGGCTGGCAGAAGCACAATAAGGTGGGGCAACTGGAGGGTAGCGCGACTAATGAAGGGCTGCATGGCAAATCCGTGAGCCCCACCGGCCGTGCCTCCGCTAGTCACACCTTCCGCTGCGTCTGCACCCTCCACCATCGTATCATCTTAGTCCTCCACATGGTGCTAATTTGAAGAGGTCTCTATGGTGAAGAGTTAGGAGCCCAACTCACCTAATTTATATCTGACAGGGTCAGGCTGATGATATTGGACCTGTTTTGTAGGATTCCGGGACATGTTTAGTTTATTACCATTCTCTTATTTGAAAAATTGGTAGTGGCAATATCAACAATCCATTTATTTGGTTCATTGCAAAAAAATTGGTATTGCCAAAATCTTAGTAAGCAAGCCCATACATTGTAAAAAATTTGGTAACAAACTAAACAAACACACTTTATTTAAATTTTGGCATTACCAAGTCTTTCCTTTGCCAAAATTTTGACAAGTTTTACAAGGGCAGTAAACCAAACAAGCCTCTGGACTCTGGTTTTAACAAAAATTGGATTTTGTAATCTAATTTTAAATATTACATTTTAATTCTTTTTTACTGTTATAAAATAAAAATAAAAGATTTATATTTTAAATTATTTTTCTTTGTAAAGAAACAAAAATATTGATTTTTAAACCGGTGTACCAAGGCCTCCTCATTTGGGGGGTTGTCTGTCTCCAACTTAAAATAAGCACCATCATCCCCACGCGATAATCTAAGCTCTCTTTTCTTAATAAAATCGATCGGAGTTATGTTCTAAGAAAAAAAGAGATCGATAAAATCTGCCTTCAATCGGACCCGAACATGGTTTCCACACGGTCAAACCAGGACGACATACATATAGCATCAAGCTAGGTAGCAAATCCATAGACAAGTCTTCGACAACGAACGAATCGTGATCAGTAAACGAGCCACAAACCAGACGGCAGCAGCTAGCTAGTCGGGCAAGTGGCCATGCCTATGCATGCATGCTCACTTGTCCCCTTCTTCTGCATACCGCGCATTCACTGCGCAATTCTAATTTCTACTCGTGAAAGGGGCGCTGTCTCTGTACTATCTTGAATTCTGGTCGTCTCCTTCCTGCTGTCGTCTCCTTGAATGGATTGCAATGTTGTGGATATTACTGGTCCGTCCGGCTACATTATCTATTGGCGTCTTGTCTGGATGGTTTCAGAATTTTTCTACAATTTTTCTGAGCTAAAAACATATTTTTCCTAATTTTTGGAAGTCTTTTTCTGAAAGGAAATAAAAGAAAAAAAATTAAAAACCCTCACTACCATAAAAACAGTCTTTAGTGACGGAGCTTTACTGATGGATAAATGATGTGCGTCACTAATACGCTTTTAATGATAGACCATTTTAGACGTGTCAGTGATGTTGCCTTATTAATAAAATAACGGGTTGTAATGTGGCCCGTCACTAAAGAGGGGGCACACTAATTAGTGACGGGTAGTATTTCCACCCGTCACTAATGAGTCGAAGCATTAGTGACGGACGAAAAATACCGCCCGTCACTACTGATCTAGTGATGGGCGGTTATTTTTGCCCGTTATTAATGGCTAGATCATTAGTGACGGGTGGAAACTATCGCTGTTGGACCGAAACTGGCGACCAGAGGGGGGGGGGTGAATGGGCGCAAATAAAACTTGTAGCGGAAAAATAAATTCCTGAAACTTGAGTATCGGACTTGCAAGTGACTCGATGTGATTCAGTCCAAGACTTGGACAAATAAAAGTCAGACCTGGCAAGTCGATACTAAAACTTCAGAAAACTTTCTCAAACTAAAGTATTGGACTTGTAAGTGATATGTCGAGATTTTGCACAAGGCTAGATAATAATCGTCACACCAGGCAAGTCGATACGAATATCACCACAAAGCGCTCTCAGAAAAAGATCGTCCAAATAAAAGATTAAATGTCAATCAAAGTGTGTTCACAAGTGCGACAAGCATTCTATGGAAAAAGAAACGCACAAAGCACTCATGCACGACCGATCGAACACTTGGTGTGCAAGTTCATGGACAACCTCAACAAATCATACCATGCGAGGACACATAAGCAAAACAACAACCACTTGAAGTGCACTTTGATCACATAGACATTTCATCAAACATATGAAGTGCAGTTCAAAAATCAAGCGCTTGTACACATTTAATCAAACACATGGCATGCATCTCAAAACTGTCTTAGGCATTTCATCAAACAAGTGGTGTGTGAAAGATTTAGGAATCAACCAAATGGATGGAGAAGACGCTGCTCGCCGGAGTTGGGGCTGTGCGTAGTCGAAG
>KE372905.1:134996-146273 GCA_000418225.1 Zizania latifolia
CACCCGGATTGGACTGGCACGCCCTCGCGACCCCTCTGTCCGACCAGCGTCCATCCGTGTACCTGAGTCGCACGCGAACTCCGTCATGGTCAAGTCTCTTCATCTCCTTTCTTCATCACACCTTCTTTCCCCGTTGACAATCACTCATCATCTCCATGGAATACACCATGGCTCCTCAGAGGAGGAAGAAAATACAAGTGGAGACAAATTCAAAATTTTCAATTAGCTCAAAATGCCTCAAGTTTTACAAGAGGGGTTAGCCCCTTAAATAGCCCAAATGGACCAAAGGAAAATACACAAATGCCCCTTCGGGAATGTTCGACACAGACATAGGCCCATAGGGCAAAAAAGTAAAAGACCGACTCAGATATTTATTCGGTGCCTGACATTTCATAGTTGTCACGACACCGCTAACTTTGACGTAGAACACGCTTTTCTGGTAGATTGACGGTTTTGAGCCAAAACCGACAAAGCGTCCGCCGCCTCCACACCGTGCACCCGAATTAGACCCGTTCTGACCCCGCGGCTCTTCAGCCCGGCGATCGAACGTCCGTGTACCTGAGTCGCACCAGTCGACACCACGACGGATCCCGTTTCCCTCGCCGCTTCAGCTCCACGCACCTGGATTGGGCCGATACGCCTTCGCGACCCCTCTATCCAACCGACGTCCGTCCGTGTACCTGAGTCGCGTGCGAACTCCATCACGGTCGAGGCTTTTTCATCTCTATTCCTTCATCACGTCTTCTTTCCCCGTTGACAATCACTCATCATCCCCATGGTATACACCATGGCTCCTCAATCGCCCGTCACTGATGATGTTTATAAATAGGTGGGCGCCAACAGAACGCTTTCATATCGCGTAGAACCCTAAATTCTAGCGGCCACGTCTTCTCCTCCGCCGTTGCACTCCAGATGTTCCGTCGTCATTCTCCTCCGCCGTCGCGGCCTCCGTCCCATCGTGGCCTCCTCCGCTGGTCTCCATCCCATCGTAGCCGCCTCCACCGGTCTTCTCTTCCATCGTCGACCGTCCTCGCCGCCGCCTTGTCTCGTGCATCTTCCTCCTAAGGTCCTTCTCAATCTTCTCCTACTCCTACTCCTCCGTGGAGGCTAGGGTTTGTTGTTTGATAAATATATATGTTGCTTAGTGAATATGTTACTTTATGAATATATATGTTGCTTTGTGAATAGCTCAATGAAGAGAAGGCTATTAGTATGAGGGATTGTTGCTTTGTTAATATATATGTTGCTTTGTGAATATGTTCGGTTTTGTTTATTAGGGCTTACCCAAGTATTATTGTACTTTTTTATCATTATCAAATATAACATAAATTAGGGATATGGTAAGCCTCCCAAGTGATCAACAGGGCACTCTTGCCGGACAACATACTTCCAGTAGTAGGTGGATCTTGATGGTTCTGACTTATGTTCCTGACAGTTGTTTAATAAAGATCAATCATTACGTCCACAGCGGGCGTCACCAGGTTTATACATGGTACATTGCATATTTTGTTTATGTGCTAATAAAACTAACAAACTGATGCGATATTATCTTACTGTTGTAGTTTCTATTAAAAAACTTTGGCAATATCAATAACATTCACGCTAGTGACACCCTTAAGATAATAACAAGAGATGGGTGTACTAGTGAGGTTGAGATTAGGAGCTGTGGAGGCAGAGTATGCCTCCATAAAGGGTGGCCCGTGTTTAGTAAAAGAGCCGGCCTAATAGAAGGGGACTATGTGGTAACAACAATGGGACATGTCCCATTGACTGTTATGGCTAAATTTTACACTAACTTTGGTGATGAGAAGACCGCAACAGCTATAAAAGTGGAGAACAACAATAGTAGTATCTATAGCAAACTAATATTACTTACTAGACATGTATATTTTGTTTATGTATTTAAATTGGTTTTTTATAATGTTTGGGGAGCGTCCTAGCAATGTTGCAAAGAAGAAGGGGAAGTAGATAGCTAGGGAAGTTGACACCAACTAAATAGACCAGTTGAAGCACATCTGTTATTTTGGCAATCCAACAGATGTAACTCCAGCAAGGAAGGCTCTCCTGCAAGACATCTCGGCAGGTTTATCCTCTGAGACTCGGTTATATGTCTGCACAGTAAATAACTCGATTATCAACAAGAAGTCGGTGGTAAGCTTTTTGCACATGTCGCTGGTTAACTCGATCATCTATGCACTTGACCTTGTTTAACTAGCTTTGTTTAAATTTTATTGTTATAGTACTTTTAAAGGCAGTACAGTGAGAAGTACATCACATCTCACCTACACCAGCAGACCACCGAGATTCAAGTGGCAGCAGTAGGTACTGAGGCAGTCCCAATTGTGGTGTATAAATCCACGGATGGACGGTGCTACCTAACTACTGGTTTTAGCCAATTTCTTCGAGATAACGTGTTAGAAGTTAGCACAGTATGCACCTTTCATTTCAACATCAATAATGATACAATTGAGGCTATTGTGTATGTTGTGTAAACCTGGGGTATGATGTTTTCCTATCTATTTTTCTTTTTGCACTGATAACTATTGTGCATGTTGTACTGATTTTTTTTCTTTAGGGACAAGGAGTACATGGTGACCATAAAAGAGGCTGTAAAACTAGACATGTACAGCCTTAAACAATTCATAGTGGGTAGACAGAGAGAATCTCTGTAGGACATGATTCAAGCTCTTAATATCGCTCTTAGGGAATACCCTAGTAGAAATTAGACGTTAGCTAGAAGTTAGAAGTTAGGGAATGCTCTTATGGAACTTTATTGTAGCCATGCAATTTCTTCAATATAATGAGTTAGAAGTTAATATATGTGATATCAATTTAGTTATGAATCTTTTATGATGAATTGTTTGTGATGTGCTTTGGAATGTTGGATATGTTGGCTACCAAATCATGACTTTGATTTAGGATACAGCCTAAAAACAATTATTTTTTTAAAATAACTATAATATTAGTGACGGGTGACAATAATCAGCCATCACTAAAGAGCCCTTTAGTGACGGGTAACATTACGACCCGTCACTAAAGGGCCATAACAGAAGAGCCGATAGACCCTCCTTTAGTGACGGATGAATATTGCCGCCTGTCACTAAAGGTTGACCCTTTAGTCACGGGTAAAACCATCACCAATGATGTTACATTACTGACACGATAGGAGTGATGGAAGACTTGACTGTCACTAATAAAGGTTTTTACCCATCACTAATAGGATTTTCCGTAGTAGTACCCTCTCCTTTCTAAGGCTGACCGAAGTCAGCCCATTTCCTCCTGCATGTGCCCTAGCGTAGCTCCACCCGCAGGCCTTCCCCACGCCGTGTGCCACTAACATGCATGCCCCGCATGTCAGTCATCTTCCTCCTCGTGATGGCCACGCTCCATGCCCTAGCTCCGTCCTACCACCGCGCAATCCACCGCCGCCATCCCCTAGGCCCAATCCGAGCCCGGCCTAAACACCCCCTTGGCCCTCTCTTCCTTTCCCCATGGATCGGCCTTGCCCATGCCCCATAACTGCCTCATCGCACTAGCCGCTCCGCAACCGCCACCCACCATTGCCGCCTATAGGACCAAAACAGGTGACTAGAGGGGGGTAAATAGGAGCCTCAACAATTTCTTTTGAAAAGATGGTCTATTTCTTTCACCCAATGCTCCTCTAAAGAAAGCTAGCGGAAATACAGAGAGAACTTAAAAGTGAATAATAAGAAAATGTGACTCTAGTATATGGGAGATGAACCTTAGGTTCTGTTGAGCACAAAAACACTAGTCATAGTCATGAGAACAAGCACTAGAAAAGAAACACAAGAGAAAATTGTCTTCGACAAAGTATACTTCAAGTTGATGATCTAGAGGCATGGAAATTTGAACCACATCACATATATATGTGTATATGAGTTTTTAAGCCTCTAGCAACAAGAAGGATGACTTGCAAAGGTACAGAAAATTTCAGCTCAAACCAAAACTGAAAATCAATAACGAAAAGATAAACTAACCTCCAAAACAAGAATCAAACAACGGATTCAAAACAGAGATGCTAGAAGGAGGAGAGCACTGACAAATACAAAAAAATCTTCTTCATTACACACAAAGATCAGCCCTATTACAAGATTTTCTCATAAAAAGCTTTAACCTATTATAAGACTAAACCTATCCTCTCATAACCCTATCAAAAGATTCTCACAATGATGATAGCTTCAAGGGCTCCTCAACCACCAGCCATTCCCCTCTATTTATAGGCTATAAGGCTTGGCTTACAAGTTCCATTGCCCTACAAGCTTCTTGGGAAGCTTATCTTGCAAGTTTCTTATCAAGCATGTCTTACAAGATTCCTGGCAGATCCTGAACGTCCACTTGTTTTGACGATTTCTATTGATACAGAAGGAATTTTGACATGAAACTGGTGCCATTGGAGAATTTTTTTAAATAATACAATTTTTAAATGAAATTTCAATTTTGGTACATGGTTTTCAAAAATTGCAAATCTGGGTCTCTATCGACGCTTGAATGGCCTATCTAGGCCGATCTAGGCCAATTGGCCTACATCGGCCTACGGCGCGGTCCTGTCGGCACATGAAGTGTCGATCTAGGGCGGGTGGCCCTAGATCGGTAGACCATGTACCGATCTAGGCCAGCACCCCTAGATCGGTACTTCATGTGCCGACATCAGCTCTATAAAAAGGGGGCCGAAGCCCCCTCCCAAGCACCCCTTGCAACTCCTCCTAACCCGCAGGCAGTCACTTCTCCTTCCAGGTATGTCTTTTTTCTCTCTCTCTCTTTTTCTTTAGGATATAGTTTAGTAGTAGATTAGGGGTACTTTAGGAGTAGATTAGGGGTAATTTAGGAGTAGATTAGCGGTAGATTTAACATAATTTATAGGTTAATTAAATATAATTTGGAGGTAATTTAAATATATTTTACCAATTTTGAAATAGTTTAGAAGTAACTTAGGGGTACTGTAATCACACTTTAGCAATAATGTAGGCCTTTTTAAACACACTTTATCGATAATTATGTCAATATTAAATAAATATGTGTTTCTTTGTTAGTTGTTCTGGGTACCATGAGGTCCTGCAGAATATGTGGGTGTAAATATAACATTTTAAATTTATGTCGACATATCAATTGCATATTTTCTTACCGTAGATGGTGAAAAAGGACAAATCTGAGTATGGTTACGATCCTCGTCACCGTCCGCCGGAAGGTGTTGAACTACCTATGTGTTTTTGTGGAGATAAATATAAGTTCATGAGAAGTATTGATGACCTCATATACGAGATGAGGTATCGAAAGTGTGACAACTACTCTTACACTCCTGAAAAGCCAAAGTCAAGACCAAAGCGTGGACCACGTGCTAATAAACCAGTATGAATAATTATGTTATTTCATCAGTTATTTCTTGTTCTCAAATAAATCACTTATAATATCTCTATTAATGTTTCTGCGTGTAGGTAACTCCTCCACTATTACCACCTCCGCTCTGTGACTTTGTCAAATGGATTGATAAGGAGGTGCACCCTGATGACTGGGCAGACTGGGCAGAGCTTATGAGACACAAGGAGTTCAACAAGGAGCTTTTTGAGATGCGATACTAGCGGGCCTATGAGTGTGAGGAAGAAGAGAAGAGGAGAGAGGAGGTGGAGTGTAAGGCAAAAGAGGAGCGTGAGGCTGAAAGAGAGAGGAAGCAAGAGAGGGCTCGTCATGCTAAGGAAGGAGGACTAGACGCCATATGGAAGGGAAAGTACCCTCGCTGCACTCAGTAGTCAGTTTGGATAAGTCTCAGCTATTTTCATTTCTCTAAAGGCACGTAATCACGTTTGCATGTGCCATTATAATGTACTGTGTTATGTCACGAACTATTTTGTTAGAAGTTGTTGATGCTGGACTACTTCACACATCTGCAAACAAGCTCGTCAAATGTGGTATTGAAGTGTAAGCTTAAATTATGAGTATATAGTAAATAGCAGGGGTACTACAAAGTGCATGTTCATAATATAAAGTGGATAATGACATAATATGACATATCGTAATAAATGTTTCAGTACAAATCATCCGTCCCTACGATAACAACCGTAAGCCGTACTAACCACCACGCCTACCCCGAGTGCGTCTCGATGCCTGTCTCAGTGCCTGCTCTGAGAAGGTAAACCTATCAGGCGAACGGCGCACCCTAGGCGGTCTAGCGGGCTGCTGCTCCGGCTGCGTCGGTGGTGGTGCTCCCTCAAGCTGCGAAGACCCGAACACCTCAGCGGTGCCATGCTCCCAGGCGTCATAACCTCCTGAGTCATGCTGGCCACCGGTACCTGAGTCTACCGGTCCGGACGGACTATGATAGGCAGTGTACACGCCAGCTCGCTAGTGTTGATATGGATACGGCGCTGTACAAACATATGAGTTATTAGTGACATAATTTAGATTACGATGTAAAACGGTGTAAGACTGTACAGTTCTCACTAGGTGTCTGATGTGCTCCCTATCCCAATAGTGGCCGTGCGGCATGTCCCGATGGGCCCGCTGCCGATGATGGGCCCGGACCATAGAAGTATTGGTGCGGAGGATACCAATACTGTGGAGGCTGCTCCGGTAGGGGTGCCGGCATCACAGGCACTGGCTGTGGACGAGGAGCTGGAGGAGGTGGCCGTGCAGACGTGAGGCGGATAGAAGCGTCGATCTCGTCGAGAGCCGCCCGTACTCCCGTCCAGTCCAGTGGGTTGTGCACCACACCAACGTCACTGACCCACCACTGAACGATATCATCAATATAGTTTCATGCGTTCCACATGTGATCGGACTGCAAAAGAATAAAGTCAGATAGTCACGTAGTATCAATCATCAATCATCGGAGATTAGACAATTCATGTACGTATCGACTCCTGATAGGCAGCAACCATGTGAGAAGGATGTCTGTGCGTCACACCAGCCGCGGGTGGAGGACCATCGCCCCGTCCTCTGACGAGATGAACCTTGGTACGAACGGAGTACCATCGAAGGTAGTGATAATATGTCGTAGGGTCGTAGTCGTCGTCGTCCTCATCTAGGTCCTCCAGCACACCCTCCCACTGGGCGACCCATGGCTGCATCCTAACATCCCATGGAATACCGTCAGGTACTCCCTTCTGTGTGTTCCTGCAGCAAACAATTTAATTTAAAGTTAACAATGGTAGGTAACAGCAAAACGTGATGCGCATGTTCGTATGTATGTGTGCAGGAGCTCACCGGTGCATCTGAGCAATCACCTGGGATTGTATAGGACATGGGAAGTACTGCGCTCGTCCAAATTGTCGATAGACGCGATAGGGAGCATATCCCTCGATCATGACATCGAATACGAGGCATCTACTATCCTCCAATATGCCACGTCCCGCAAGCACTAGGCGGAGAGCCCGTGATGCGCGCACCGAATGATCTCGCCTGGCATGTAAGGTCTCCAATGAAAATCGTGTGCCCAAATGTTGTCGAGCTACGCCATGTAGTTTGGGTAGGAGAGTTGGGTCTGAGAGTCGGCCCAAGATGGCTGCAAAAGAAGAAATATCAGTATGAAATTAATTTTGGTGAATGATTAAGTACAACAAATACTGATCCGTCGTCACACCAAAGTGTGCCCATAGTCGGTCGGTCGATGTCCTCGTCTGGTGGCCCCCTAGGTATGGTGTCATGTCAACCTAGGGCCGACCAATCTGCACCCTCTCGTACAACCAGATTTGTATCAATAAGGGACACCCAGTAATGGACGCACCAGCCGTCTGGTGTATGTGGCGCAAAGGACGGCAGATCCCCATGAGTACTGTGGAACGCCATCGTCGGGTGAATCGGAGATGGCTCGGGCGAATTGCACCAAGTGCCTATCGACGCTGTCGTGGTGCGTGCTGGTGAACATCACCCAGCCAAAAAGCCAAAGGAGGTAAGCCTCCAAGTACTGACTAACGGTGTAATCGTCAGCACCGGGAGCTATGTGCTCTGCCTATGAAAGATCAAAAGTTAGTATACAGCCATTATGGATAAGTTAATGTTTAATTTTATTACCATGTTAAAATGACATACCTGGTACTAACGCAACCCACTCTGCGTTGGCCCGTATGTGTCCGTAAACTCCTCCACTACCACGTCATCAAGCTGGATGGGATGGGCTCCCGCGAAGCGCGCGAGCATGTCAACGCGCCAATCTGGCTGAACATCATTTGGGACAACTGCTGCTCCTGCTATTGGAAGTCCTAGCAAGTAAGATACATCCTCAAGCGTGATCATCACCTCCCCCCAAAGGCAGGTGGAATGTGTGTGTCTCTGACCGCCATCTGTCGACCCACGCCATGAGAAGAGCTCTATCGAATAGAAACCTGATTGCTCCATCGACCAATCTATATAGAGGGAGTAAGCCAGCACCACGTAACCTGCATGGAAGAAGATGTTAGTCACGTAACGAGATAAAAATAAAATATGAACGACCATTGTGATTGCTTAACTAACCTGCCAACCCATCGGGGATGGATGCTCTAGAGATACTGCGGTGTCTAGACTCTGAGTGGGACGAGATCAGGCTAATCCAGATCGGTGGATGTGAGTGTTGTGCCCAGTGGTGGCCATCGACCGTAGCGGAGAGAAGCTCGTACAGGCAATCATCACTACCCGCCATCTGCATGTTGTAAAACAAACAAATATTATTAGCGCCAAAGATACAACATGTGACAATTAACAAGTGAAGTAACTACCATACGTATATCTTGGAGACTATGTACATTGTGTGATGTGTGGTGATCTGTATATCATGGGGGGCCTCGACTACTTGTGCTGGCTACTGTGCAATTCTTATACGTGTGTCTAGCCATGTTGCACAAAGAGCACTTTTTCTTTTTCCTGCCTGCTTTGGAATCATCCATATCATTTCGAATGCGTCGTGTCGTCCTTCTTCCCATCTTTGAGTTGACACGTTGGAAATCTGGCACCCAACGACGTGCACCATCTGGTGGAGATGTGAATGAGCTGACAACCCCATACCCTCGGAGTTCACCGCTCCAAGTCTGAAGGACCTTCTCTTTTGTGAAGTATTCAGACAAGTACACCCCCGCATGCATATCAAATATGGCGCACGCCGCCATGACATGACTGCATGTCTTGTGGTACAGAGATGGTTTATTACAGCTACACCGACAAGTGTCCGTAACGGTGCACTCATGAACAATAACATCCTGATTTATTCCTCGCCGACCTTTGTCTCTACACGTTACCTCGAAATGGAGTTCCCGGGAACTTGTCTTGATGGCACGATGCTGGGTTGCCTTTTTACTTTTCCCAATGAAGTACTCCATAATCTTTCTGCAATACAAATGGCACTCACCGCTGTGCACCACAAAAGCAGCAGTATGCCGGTCCACGAAGTATCGGGTGGTTCCATGGATTATGCCCTCTACAATACCAACCAAAGGCAAGCATCGTATACCCCGCATGACCCAATTGTACACCTCTGTAAGATTGGTGGACATGATGCCATACCTTGCGCCGTGAGTGTTATAGAGTAGAGACCAATGCTCCCTACTCTCGAATTTAATCCAATCTAAAAAGTATCAAACTTTCATCCTCTGCCATTTGCGGATCGTCTGTTGGTCATCAGTGGGCAGAGAACAAAGTGGCTCTGGCTCTAGCTCTGGATCACTTCTAGATTGCTGCCTTGCAGCCTTCTCATGCTTGTATTTTGATGTCAGCTCATCAAGTTTCGTCCACATGGCCTTGAACTTCCTCTCTTGGTTTTGGCTACACAGTCTCTTGAACAGATTAGTCAATTCTTTATTCTTCCCGAAGTGATGGTAGAAATTCGCACCTAGATGCCGCATACACCATCGAGATTAAATGTCCTTCAAGGATATGTCTCCTCTAGATCATGCTTTATATGTTGGACTGCCTTTATAAGTCTAGCATGTCGGTCATACAACAAACAAACATTTGGCCTGCCCTAAAGAACCCCAACGTTTAAGTGCCATAAGAACCAAAACTAACTTTCGTAGTTCTCATTTTCCACGAAGCCAAAGGCAATTGGCACAACCTGGTTGTTGCCGTCAACACCAATAGCAGTCAATATCTGACCTCTATACTTCCTAGTTAGAAATGTGCTATCCACATAAAGAATAGGACGACGGTACTGGAAAGCCCAGATGCAAGCACCGAGTTCGAAGAAAACTCGATGTAGAATCGGCGCACCCTCCGGGAATATCGCTTCTTTCTCTTCGAAAGAAAAGTATGTGCCAGGGTTGCGCCTCTTTACCGTATCCAGACAGAAAGGAAGGTTATGACATGAGTCTTCGAATGTATCGAACCTCATTTTGAGCGCCTTTTGTTTAGCCCTCCATGCCTTAGAATAGTTGATTGTGTACTGAAACCTTCTCTCTATGGCAAGTATTAAGGCTTGAGGCTTATAACTGAGATTCTCAACAATCTCAGAATACATCACCCCCGCAATGTACTTGGCACTTATATTCTTGTGCCTGGTTACAGCTGTATCGACCACGCATGTATGTTGCACCACAATTGAGCATACCCAATGAATTCCCCACTTCGGTTGATGTGCGCGAACTCTCCATGGGCAATCATCCCTCTCACACACAACGTCATACATTGTGCGATTCGACTTCTTCACTCGAAATGACTGCCAGAGTGACAATGCCTAAGCTTTCACGGCATCTTGAACTGCATCTTTGGTAGGATACACCGCATCCTTCTCGACCTTGTTATGTCCATACTCCCAACGAGTGTCACGGCCCTCATTAATAGCAAGAGCATCATAATCTTGTGGTTGCCACTCATTAGGAATCACATTGTCTTCCTCTTCATTCTCATTGTTGTCATCCCCTGCTTTCTCTTCTTCATCTGAGCTGTCGTTGGCACCCTGCTTGACTGCTTCCTCGAAGTCTTGGTCCTCTCTCTCTAGCAAGTTAGGTATTGCCTCTATTTCCTCCCCTTCATCAGCTTGCCCTTCAGCAACCCTAACTATCATAGATGGGAGAGCATCCCTGGAATGTGGCACTTCATCCGTCTCGGGGATCAGCTCCAGGACTTGGCTACTCTAGCCGACCTCGAATTATACTCCAGACTCAGCAACTTGGTCTAGTGCGGGGTCTGGAGTATGAAAGGCACGAGGAGTAAAATATATAAGAAAAATCCATTCCGAACCTTGCTCTAGTGCCTTTCTGACATATCCTCTCCACATGGCGGTCGAGGTAACAGGAACCATCTCCCAAAAATACCCTTCGGCTGCACGGTGTTTCTTCCTCCTCCCACCCTTTTCCC
>KE372905.1:166466-177211 GCA_000418225.1 Zizania latifolia
CGCGCACGGCCTGTGGGCGGAGAGCGCACGGGACGCGGTCACCGTGCTCTGGACGTGGCGGCGATGTGGTCTGGTCACAGCAGTGCACGCAAGGCGCAGGCAGCACGTGAGCAAGCGCAGGGTGCACGGGAAGGACAGCAACGACGTGTACAACGACATCGACTTCTCTCCGGCAAGGATCTATACCAAGTTTTCAGCATAAACCTCTTGCCCATCACGTGTTCGCTGAAATGTCTTCTAGGGTTTAGTACTGCATTCTAGGTGTTCGATTAAATGCTTACATGCACATGACTACTTGATTACACTACGAATATTTTCTTATGTGTTCTAGTGTACGTCAAGTGTTTGTTTATTTGTCTGAGAGTTTCTGAAATGCATTAGCCATTGAACAAGTACTCGATTGGTTGCGAAAAAGTAGGTTGTGCATTTCTTCTTCGATAAGAACGCTTATTTTTTACTCATGAACGTACTCTGATCGTTACTTGTGTTCTTGTTGAGTTGCCGTGTTCGAAAGTGGTTGTTGGTGGAGTCTTTTTGTATCAACTTGCGTTGAGTGAATATCCTAGCCCAGCCTTGCACTGAGTCTCATCTGTCACTCGCAAGTTTGATACAGGAGTTGAGGATTTTTCGTTTATCCGCTGTGTTTTATTTTTGCACCCAGTCACCCCCCCTCTGGTCGCTAGTTTCGATCCTACACACGGCTGCATTGGGCATACACATACAACTCCCACTACTCTCGATGCTACGCTCACCCACCCGACTTAAACTATTTTTGGTATATTGAAAACTACTAAGGTCAGCACCATCATGACCAACAAGTACTTGGTCATCTCCATAGTAAATCCTAAATGATGTTTTATCTGACATGCCTGTAAATATTAAGCAGCAAACAATATAAAAAACATAACTACGTATCCAGCGCGATAGATCAAATCCACTTATTTAGCAACAGGCAAATTAACTAAACAGAACTACATCTAATTACGTTCAAAGTATCGCTACATTAAACGATGGAAAACATCTAACAGAGTATGGTATGTTTAGATACCTGGAACAACAGTGGATGCAGTCACCATCGGCTCTTACGTCAGCAAGCTAGCACGCGCAAGAAAGCTACATAGAATAAGGTATGTTAAGTACATCTAAATTATCTCTAAACTATGTTTAAAGTGCCTCTAAATTATCCCTAAAGTACCCCTTAATTATCCCTAAATTATCTCTCGACTATGTTTAAATTACTCTAAAAGCTTCATCAGAATACTCCTAAAGTACTATTAAACTACCCCAAAATAGTACTAAACTAGTCCTAAATTACAACTAAAATAGTACTAAACTACTCCTAAATTACCCCTAAAAGACTACGAAACTACTCCTAAATTACTACTAAACTACCCTAAACTAACTACCTAACTACTACTACCTAAAGAAGACAAAAGAGAGGACAAGAGGCGTACCTAGGAGCTCCAAGCCGAAGAGACAAGTGAGGCACGGGTGGGAGGGGGGCTTCGGCCCCCCTTTATAGAGCTCTATTTCGGCCGGTGAAGCGCCGATCTAGGCCGATCGGCCTAGATCGGTACACGAAGGGCCGATCTAGGACGATCGGCCTAGATCGGCGCTCCATCGGCCGACATTTAGCACCCCCCGAGCGGATCAGCCTAGATCTTGACCGGCCTAGATCGGCAAATCAAGTGCTGATCTAGGCCGGTCGGCCCTAGATCGGCACATCAAGGGCGACAGAAGGCTACTTTTGCTATTTTTCAAAACTGTGTACCAAAATTGAAATTTCATTTAAAAATTGTATTATTTTAAAAAAAAAACTCTGCCATTGGAAAGCTTATGAAATTAGCTTTCTGTTCATATGCAGAACGTCAAAAACGGAGTCCATATGCGATCTGGGCAATGATTTTAGTGCTTGCTGCTCCTGTAGGCCGAGATGGACTCGAACTCGATGTCGGTTGAGTCTCCAACTCAACTTTCACGCCCTTCGCTGATCTTCTCCATCTCTTGGCCTCCCACGGTTTTGCGGTCAAACCATGAAACCCTTGTACTCTTCTTGCTTCACCTTAAGTAAGCTTTTCGATGTCGACATGTGTCCTCCATCTTACGATCTTGACTGCAGGCAAGTCTCTCCCGCTCCCGATCCCTCGAGCCGCGATGTCACTTGCACCGGCATCCCCTTCGCTCGACTTCGTCAACACACCGTCTTCATCAACCTTCATCCCATGACTTGCTTAATCTTCATGTGTACCACTAGGATCATCCTTGACTTCACCCAGCCTCCTTGATCGTCCGGCACCAAGCTCCCTAATTGGTCCTGATCACCTGCCATCGATCGTTGAGTAGCATCTAAGTCCTACACATCATAAGACAAGCAAACATGTTTCTCCCAACACCGGACCTTCTGGTGCACACTAACTTTTATCATCAACGTATTATCCTCTTCTTAGAGCAATCTTTAAACCAGAACAGATGAGTAGCTTAACCCCAAAACTAACTCCTCAAAAATATCAATCACTCATCATTCATTTAACCAAGGCATATCTCAACTTGGTTTCTCACATCACAAATGTTAATCACTCATCATACATCTAACCAAGGCACATCTCAACTTGGTTTCTCCATCTCCCCCTTGATGAGTGCATTGACAACATCATGAAGAACAAGAGATAGTTTGAAAAGAACACACGAAGTACAACCAAGTGATCAAAAACTCAAGAAAGAGCTGATCAAAAACTCAAGAAAGAGCTGATCAAAAACTCAAGAAAGAGCAAGACATGCCACTTGGCATATGAAAAAGATCAAGATCTCGAATAAAAGAGAGGCAAGCCAAAAACTCAAAAAGAAAAGTTCAAGATTCAAAGGCATATGCTTCTCCTTAATGAATGCACATTTGCATTAAGATATTCTCTCCCGTTCATTATACAAGAATTGTTTCTTTGAAAATGCATGTTTTCTCCCCCTTTGGCAATGCAGGCATCAAGGATAAAAGAACAATACGAAAGTATGAGAATGCAAATAAAATTCATACCTACAAAGCTTCACATATAGATCACAAAGCACTTGCAAGGACTAGAGATATCAATGTACTGAAGGGATAAGCAATATAACTTAGCGGTGAACAAAGTCTCGAAGTGATTCCATGTCATAAGCACCGAGAGTGTAGCAAGTTTTGATCATGTTATTCAAAAATTCAAAAGATGTCACCACAAAAGCATCTACAATTCCATGAACAGTGCAAATATTAGGGAAACTTGGGCTATGGCAGGTTCAAACGAGGCAACCAAGTTCAAACGAGGCAACCAAGTTCAATTCAACAAGCTATGCAAACGCCTATATATAAAACCAAGCCTTATTTTGACAATATGAAAACTAGCATGATGCACAAGTTAACTATCTTATTTGATGACTTTGGCATTTTTCTCATTGTGATCCTCAAGTCACCTCTTATCCAAGCAAAGTGTCACCGAGTGGTTACGGCAAGCACCTTGAGGCTTCAAGATGACCGTATTGGAGATTATATTCAAGTTGTCGCTTATCCAAGCAAAGTGTCACCGAGTGGTTACGGCAAGCACCTTGAGGCTTCAAGACAACCGTATTGGATCATCCTCAAGTTGTCGCTTATCCAGGCAAAGTGTCACCGAGTGGTTATGGCAAGCACCTTGAGGCTTCAAGTAAACCATATTGGATCAATTTTAAGCTCAAGAACTTTAAAAAGTTTTAAGACATATAATTTTTCACAAAGCTAAAATAAGTCATGCCTTTGCGGCATAGAAAAGCACATTCTCTCCCAAGGTTTAAACATAGGCTAAATATTTACATAGACAAAGAACACAGTGCAATGTTCCCATACCGCTAAACTGAACAAAATGGCCTAGCTCGAGCTTTTCACAGAACTAGCCCTAATATAAGCACTGAACAGGCTAAAGCAAATACTTAAGGGTGACATGAGATTAGATTCATATTTTAAATTCATTATCAGAAAAGACAAGCTTACTCAACATATGTTATGCTAGGTTTCAAAAAGAGCCTAAGCTTGCACAAATTGTTATACATCTACCCCTCTTAGTACAAATCCATAACTAGTACAAGAAAGTGCACTTGACATATAAGTTAAGCTCAACTAACATGATGATCTTATAAGATGATATGTAAATGCAAATGCACCAAATGTAAGATAGAGTATGTACAATGAACAACTCCCCCTCACAAAATGCCATAGGGACGACACACACCAAGCTCTCCTCTTAAAAACACAAATCTTGTGGCATCAAGAGGCTTGGTGAAAATGTTGGCCAGCTGGTGTTGGGTGTCAATGTAGCTCAACTCAATCTCTCTCTTTTCATTGTGGTCTCTTAGAAAGTGGTATCTCACATCTATGTGTTTGGTTCTGGAGTGTTGAGCTGGGTTGTTGGCTAGGCTTATGGCACTAGTGTTATCACACAGAAGTGGCACACTTTTGAAATCCAACCCAAAATCCCTCAAGGTAGCAACCATCCACAAAATTTATGAGCAACAGCTAGTAGCAGCTACATATTCCGCTTCAGCAGTAGACTGCCCAACACTAGACTATTTATGAGAAAACCAACACACAAGAGAAGAACCTAAGAAGTGACAAGTACCAGAGGTACTTTTTCTATCAATTCTATACCCAGCAAAATCCGCATCAGAAAAGCCTCGAAGAGAAAGGGAGGATGAAGCAGAAAACCAAAGACCAAACTCAAGAGTGTGTTTGAGGTACCTCAGAATACATTTCACTGCTTGACGGTGAGACATTCTTGGAGAAGCTTGGAAGCGAGCACAGAAGCAGACGGCAAAATGAATATCTGGTCTTGTTGCTGTCAAGTACAAGAGGGAGCCGATCATGCTCCTGAACTCCTTCTGGTCAACTTCCTCACCATCTTCATTCGGATCAAGAACTATTGAGGTAGCCATCAGAGTAGCTAATGGCTTTGCATCACTCATGTCAAACTTCTTCAGCGAATCCTTGGTGTACTTCGTCTGGTGGACGAATGTACCTTGTTTGCATTGCTTGATTTGCAAACCAAGGAAGAAGGTGAGCTCTCGCATCATCGACATCTCAAACTCCCTACTCATTGTTTCTGTAAACTTGGCCATAAGTGCATGAGAAGAGCCACCAAAAATAATATCATCCACATAAATCTGAACAAGAAGAAAATCTTTGCCATGCCTGAGAGTGAACAAGGTTTTATCTACCGATCCTATCTTATACCCATGCTCTAGCAAGAAGGACCTAAGCTTATCATACCAAGCTCTAGGTGCCTTCTTGAGCCCATGCAAGGCTTTGTGAAGCTTGTATACTTTATGAGGATATTTGGGATGCTGAAAGCCAGGAGGTTGCTTGACATAGACTTCTTCTATGAAACCATTTAGAAAAGCACTTTTGACATTTATTTGGTATAGTTTGAACCCTCGGGATGCCGCAAAAGCTAGGAGGATCCTAATGGCTTCTAGCCGAGCTACAGGTGTAAAAGTCTCTCTAAAGTCTATCCCCTCAACCTGAGTAAAACCCTGAGCCACAAGTCTAGCCTTGTTTCTCACAACTGACCCATCCTTCCCCTGTTTGTTCTTGAAAACCCACATGGTGCCTATGGTATGAACATTGGGAGATGGTTCTACAAGGACCCAAACTTAGTTTCTCTCAAAGTTTTTAAGCTCTTTATGCATGGCATTGATCTAAGTTGAATCAGATAAAGCATGACTAACATCATGAGGCTCAAAGGAAGCAACGAATGCAGAATTAGTAAAATGAGCATGAGAAGCAATCTTAGATCTTGTTACCCTCTCATCAAGTTCCCCAATCATCAAGTGTGGAGGGTGATGCCGCTGAATGTGCCGAGGAGCCTCTCGTCATGGTAGAACCTCCTCCTCAAACACAGCTAGTGCATGCTTGAGAGCGGCTGAAGTAGATGTAGAAGCTCCAAGACCCTCTACTAAAGTAGAAGATGTAGGAACAAGCTCAGGAGTAAGTGTAATAGTGTGAAGTAGTGGATCATCCTCATCCTCTTTAAGAGCTGAAGAATCTTCACACAGGAAGATGCTTTCACCGATCTCCTGGTCACCTGCATACTGAAAGGAGACACTAGCGCACGGGGTTGTCTCATCAAATGTCATATCACATGACTTTATGATAGTGTTAGTATCAAGATTAAAAACCCTGTAAGAGTGACCATGAGGAGAATACCCCAAGAAAATGCCATTCGAAGAGCGTGACTCAAACTTGTCAAGATTACCACGCTTTAGAACGAAGCACTGACAACCAAACACTCTCAAGTGCGAAACCTTGGGCTTCCTCCCAAAATGCAGCTCATAAGAAGTTAGATTCAAAATTGAGCGCAAGAAGATCTGGTTGAAGATGTAGCACGCCGTGTTAATGGCCTCAGCCCAAAACTTCCTAGGAGTCCTATGCTCATCGAGCATCGTCCTAGCCATCTCCACTAAAGTGCGATTCTTCCCCTCAACCACGCCATTCCGCTGAGGAACGCATGGAGCAGAAAATTGGTGCTCAATGCCATGCTCAAGACAAAAGGCATTAAAGAGATAGTTCTTGAACTCGGTGCCATTATCACCGTGAATTGCTTTTAATGAGTTCTTTGAACAATCTCAAGGCTAAGCTCCGAAAGTGTGAGAACACTTCATCCTTGCTCTCAAGAAAGAAAACCTAGGAGTAGTGAGAGAAAACGTCAACAATGACAAGAACATACCACTTCCCTCCCACCGAACGAACTCGAGAAGGACCAATAGTGTCCATATGGTGAAGTTCTCCTGGTCATTCAGTCATCACCAGATTGACTGGTGGATGAGGGGCTACAACCATCTTGCCATGCCGACAAGGAGCACACACAAGGTTCTTCTCAAACTTGAGCTTGGGCAATCCTCGGATCAAGCCTAAGGCACTCAAACGAGTAAGCAAATAAAAGCTCATATGCCCTAGTCTCCTATGCCACATCCAATGCTCTGAAGAAGGTTGAGCAATCAAACAGCGAGACGAACCATGAGACTCAGAGAAATCAGCTCCAAAAACTCTCCCAACTCTAGAAATCTTGCAAATCAAAGCGCTAGAAAGATCAAGAACTCGAGAAGTATCATGTTTAAAATGCACTTCCAAGCCTTTATCAAGCAACTGAGATACAGAAAGAAGATTGTATCCCAAATGTTCTAACAAAGCTATATCTTTGAGAATAAAGCTCTTATTTATCTTTATCGTTCCTTTGTTCTTCACTCTTCCTTTTTGATCATCCCTGAAAGTGATGTATTCATGACGCTTCGTTGGGGTGAGGCTGAAGAACCATGATGAATCTCTGGTCATATGGCACGAACAACTAGAGTCAATGATCCACTTGTTCTTTAGGCCTCCGCCTGCCACCTACATTAAATGAGATATGCTCGAGTCCTCAGTGCTGGGGTAAGTAAGAAACTGATGGAATTGTGCCCAAGAAAATTCTGGGGGAACCGAAAGTTCTGGCTATAGCCGGAAGTTCTGAGTTCTGGAGCATCCAGAAGTTCTGATTGGACCAGAAGTTCTGGGCCAGCCTCGGTATTCGATTTTCTGGACGAACCGAAAGTTCTGGCTGTAGCCGGAAGTTCTGGGTTTTGGACAAATCGGAAGTTCTGGTTAGACCGAAAGTTCCGGGTCAAGAATTAATTCGATACAGAAGGTCATTTTTGGAAGTTCTAGCTGTAGCAGGAAGTTCCAGGGTCCGGATGTTCTGGCTGTAGCCAGAAGTTTCAGGCCAGGCGAACAGATTAGATTTGTTGGGCTTTAACATAGATTAAAGGCCCATGATGGGTACTATATAAAGAGAGGTGGGGCAAGCGCAAAGAGGCTGCTGATTGCTCCTATTGTTCCTAGTGGAGAACCCTAGCCGCCACACCTCTCCTCTCTCCACGATCACAAGTGTTATGATTGATCTCCCGGATCTCGCGAGTGGTGCTAGCACGCCGGCGCGAGGTGATCCCATCCCTATACGTGTGGATACCGTAGAGGCACCGTTGCTGCATCGGTGATGTTCTTTTTCCTTGGAGAACTCCAGATTACGACGACTTCGCCGCCGATGAACAGACAGAGCTGTGAGGAGCAGATCGAGGACGCGCTTTATCGACTCTACTTTCGCTGTCCGAGCGCGTCTCGAAGCTCAAGGTAACGATCCATGATCTCATTACACGCATGGTTCCTGAGCTAATGGGGTAAAATTTTGAAATTAAGCTCTAGCGTAGCCTCCCCATAACCCAACAGAAACTTCCTGAGAATCCAACACCGAGACACTCGAGGAGCAGAGGTAAAAGAAGTTGTATACACATCAATATTAGAACACAGGGGGCGAGAACCATGATGAGGAAAATGTGGTCCGCCAAAGTGCCGAGAATCAAAACCTCTTACACGTGATCCAAAACCATATGAGTCATGGTAAGATCCACACCGGTCAATGCCTCCAGAAGGAAATTGAAGAGCATCAAAGACTCATGAGTGGAGGCGAGAAAAAGGCTCATGCATACCAACAGATGGGTGGACCATGTCCCGGGTACTCCTCTCCCATTCACGTCGCTCATCCCTCCAACGACGAAAGCAAAACTCAACCAAGTGACCTTCTCTCTGACAATAGGTGCAATGGTAAAGCCTCTTGAGACCTTGACTGCCGATCACTCTGAAATCTCTCACATGCTCCCTAAAATTTGGCTGTGGTGTTTTCTTGGGTTATGGTGTTATCTTCTTTTTGGTGGATTGAGTTAGTTTCTTTGTGGATTGAGGTAGTGTTTCAATCTTGAATTTCTCCGCCTCAAGGGTAGTAGGTGTGGTAAAGATTGTCTTACCCTTCCCATTGTATACAACTCTCTCAAAACCCAACCCTAAGGCTAATCCAGCCTTATCAGCACACATCTTGGTCTTGGCCAAGAGTAAAATCATTTTGCCCTTGCCTTCTGAGTACTTCTCCACAAGAGAAAGGAGATACTCATTCTCAGTCATGAGCTTCTGAACTTGCCCTCTAACCCAGCTGAGCTTGTCCTAAAAGATTATGTAGGTGGAACACTCTGGCTGCACATATTTTGAACTCGCATCACTCTCCAATCTAGATTCTATCTCTTGAATGTGCTTGTCTTTTAGTTTAACATTCTTTGCAAGCAAAGAGCAGTTCAAGCAAGCACCCAAAAGAGTAGATCTAGACTCCTCCTTAGTGAGCTTCTTTTCAGCACTCTCAAGCCGATCGATGACTTGAGTATGCACCTTACGAAGCTCAGCAAGCTCACTCATAACTAAAATGCAACTCTCACACTCATCCTCTTCTAACTTAGACTTAAGCAAAACAAGTTTAGTGGAGACAGTCTCATACTTAGGCCTAAGTTCTTTTAGCTCACACACCGCTGTCTTAAGTAACCTATCCTGGCTCACAAGAGCATCATTCAAGGTATCGACTTAAATAGAAAGTTGGTCATAAGAAGGAGTTACCTCAGAGGGATCAAGCTCGGTCTCGCTGTCGTTGTTGTCATCCGTCATGAAGCAGAGACCTGTAAAGTCCTTGACCTTCTTCTTGTCTTTTGCTTGTGGTTCATCCTCCTCCAAACTATCCTCCTCACTGGATGATGTATCAATGTCACTGAGAGCTACCACAAATGCCCTAGAAGCCGCCTTGGCCGTCTTCTTGGCCATCTTGTCATGGTTCTTCTTGAAAAAATGTTTCTTGTCTTTCTTTTTGTGCTTGTTATGATCATGGTCGCAATCTTCCTTTCTCTTGAGTTTTGGGCAATCTCCTTGAAGTGGGTGGTGCCACCACACTCAAAACATGCACGAGAACCACCTCTTCTCTGATCTCGGCGATTGTTGTAGAAGCGAGTGAACTTTTTCACGATGAGTGTAAGAACCTCATCATTCAAAGTATCCACTTGCTCCTTGGTGATGGAGACCAAAGAAGATAAGGCAAAACCACCCAAAAAGACATTAGGACAAGGACTAATTCCAGCCTGATTGCCACCACTAGAACCTGAAACCAATGCCATGTTCTAAGGCAGAGGATTTCCGAGGCCTAGTCGAGATGCCTTAGCAATCTCGGTGGACTTAAGCTTGCTGAAGAGTTCATCACAAGTTAACGTGTCGTAACTTGGTGACTCTTCGATGCTTGAGATCTTCACTTCCCATATGCTACGATCAAGAGCATAGAGAAGCTTGATCGCTCTCTCATGGTCAGAATAGGCAAGAACTCCTATAGATCAAAGATTGTTAACAATCCCATCAAAATGAGCAAACATAGCATCAAGAGATTATCTGGGGCCTTGCACAAACATTTGATACTCTTGATTATATGTGCTTTGGCGTCTGGCCTTAATCTGATTGGTGCCTTTATGGAAGACACTTAGAGTACTCTAGATTTCCTAGGCGGTACGAAGGTGTTTAACCCTGTCAAACTCATTTCAACTCAGACTCATGAATAGAATATTTCTCGCTTTGTTATTGTTATCATACTGTTCAATCTGAGGCTGAGTGGTACAAACAGGGGGAATCTCATAGTTGGAATCAACTATTTCCCAAATCACAGTTCCTTGGCTCTGTAGATGGGCCTCCATGCGTACCTTCTAGTACGAAAAATCACGCCCATCAAAGAGAGAAATTTTTCCATGTCTCTCCATGTCACCTACGGATCACAAAGCCAGTTAAGGTCAACTAGTGATTTAACCTACTCTGATACCACTGCCTTCATAGCAGACCCAGACACCACCAGCCGCCTCTATAAAAA
>KE372905.1:177266-205515 GCA_000418225.1 Zizania latifolia
CCTAGCCCTAGCCAAAGCTCCTGAGCCACCACTCGCTCTCCCCCTCGTGCGCTATCGCCTCTGTCGCCTCTGCCCGCCTCTGGTCACTGATCACCACCACTCCGCCGCCCACCGGTCACCGCTGACCCCTCCATCAGCTCCACTGCCACCAGCCAGTCCCCGACCACCCCTCCACCGAGCCCACCGACCGTCGAAACTCCTGTCCCGCTAGCAACCGGAGCCGCCCACCGCCTTGTGTCATCGCCGGTCACCTCTAGCCGCTGTCGGCCGCCATTGTCTACTCCGGTAAGATCGCCATCACCTGCTAGTCGCTTTGCACCCCTCGCCGCAAGATGCTGTGCCACTGTTTGATGGCACCCCTCGGTCCCTACACCGCCCGTCGTCGGTGCTGACGTGGCGTGCCCACGTGGTTGCCGCGTCGGCGCCCCGTTAGCCAGGTCTGCCTGCGTGGCTACCGTGTGGCTACCACGTGGCAGACCGGGTGCATAGAACCCCTCTTGGCCGTGCTGACATAATAAATCCAGATTTTCTTCAGAAAAATAATTCCTTATTGTGTCATAATTCCTTTTTTATTTTCTGAAAAATCTAGATTAATGCTGAAACCTTTAAAAATTCATAACTAATTAATTTTAACTCCAAATTTAACCATTCAAATTGCATAATTTTCTAGAAAATGATCTCTACACATTAAAAATACTTTCACACATGGTATAAGTGATCTTCTATACTGTTTTTAAATGATTTCTTTGGCGTATAGTTTCTGACGTTCTCGAGGCGCCTGTTTTCATCGAGGAAGCTCCTGTTTTCCTGCCGGTGCAGCAAGGCAGGTCATCTGAGTCTATCCTTTGATCATGACTGGACCCATGTTTAAAACTATGTTTTCTTTCAAAAGATGTATTTACTTTTGAATGTCATCGGGAAGGGTTTGGCCTGCTTTGTTAATTCCCCTATTGCTTTACCTTATTCCTTGATCACCTTGGGACTAAAATTTGACCAGTTGGGTCTCTATTATGATCTAGCTGGATGAAATTGGTTTGCTTAGCCCTGTTGAGACACTAGTGTCATCTAATAATGCTTATTTATGCCACTGGTTACCCTAATGCTAGTTTATTAAATGAATGTTTATTGTTAATCGGTTCATGGTTAATTCCACTAAAATTTTGACTAGGGTGGGTTGTGAGTACATGGTTTTGCTGGTCGTACTCGTAACACTTAAGGACCGGTTCTCGAGCTCCTGTTGCAATGCTTTACAGCACTTACCACAAGCCAGCGTGGGCAATGGTGCGTTCTATAGCCTAGCAATCCTAAGTGGAGCATCGAGACCACCGATAGCCATGTACTCTTCATAGTCTCTGCTATGCCGATTGGAGCACTAGGTACGTCTATGCCAGGTGTTGGATAGATAGTAGGTTGGGGTGCAAAACTTAGGGGATCTAGGTAAAAGGGTCATATCACAGCTCTTTTCCGAGGTACCATGGTAGTATTGAGGCGCATGGTGATATGTCATAGGGTTGTGTCCTGTGGGTAAAGTTGTGCACCTCTGATCAAAGTAAAACAATTTGAATAGGCGTACCCATAGTTAAGGGTGAGCTGTGCAATGCTTTTCTTGATTAGTCCCACTGATACTTATTTAATCTGATGTTTAAATCTGTTTAACCTAGTTAGCTCTGGTATAGGAGTGATTTGGTTCATTTTGGTCTGAGGACCCTAGGTAGAGTTATTTAGTGAATGGTTAATTTTGTTTTAAGGTATTCACTTAATTAGATTAACTTTTGAAATTCTATTCCTTCTTTAAATGTTGCTTTTATGCAAAAGAACCCTATTATGCCTTACTTTGTCACCCCTATGCAATCTTTACTCTGTCCTTAGGTGACTTGTTAAGTATTCAAAATACTCACCCTTGCATTCTCACCACTAGAAGAGGAGTTTGTCAACAAAGATGAAGAAGGTGCCTTTTGAGCTGGCCCAGTCAAGTTGCATGTGGAATGGAGTCGTCACTACGTCGTTTAGGAGTCGTTTCTTTAATAATTAGTGTTTTGAGGTTCCAATGCCACCTCTATAAGAATGTTCTTTATTATGTCATCGTGAACAAATTATGCTTTTGATTTCTAATAAATTGTCTATGATTCTTTCTGCACAATAAATCACCAGGAAATGATTGGAATTTCTAGGCGTGACATAAAGACCCTCTATCCATCAAGTTCGATGCTGAACTCGTCAGCGAGGTTGGGTCGGATCCCTTCATCTTAGGCACCCTCTCGAGCTTTGCTCGCCGCAACGTGCCTCCGATGACCACTACTTTTAGAGGCAGTGGCAGCTATCATGATGAGATTAGCCGAGAACATCGAACTGGTGAACCAAGGACTGGCCTTGGGCCCATCCTTGGATCTGACCTCTACCCATCGATGATGAGCATTATGCCCTAGAGTCAACATGAAGATGTTGTATGAGACATACTATGTTTATGAAACGTTGTTTTTTCCTTGGAATAGTTGTAATTATGCATCAATAAGTATGTGACTTATTCATGAGAATCGTATTGTGACTATTTCTAAATGATCCCTGATCGGTTTAAGTCATATGTGGAACAGATATGACTAAGATTGGCATGTGTATTGATTAATGATCATGTCTCATGGATCATAGGTATAGCGATACCAACTCAATAATACGAACGTATGTTATACAACATATGTCGGATAGACCCACTATGAGGCACTATTGAGATTCGCGTGTTATCAGTTAGTCTCACTCAGTAGTGTTTATGTAAAGTCCTTAGACCTAAGATCTTCATGGTTCCCAACATGCATAGTGGCTTACTTTGGGACTACTAAACGCTATTCCTTAACTAGATAGTTATAAAAATAGTCATCAGGTCTGTCATGAAACATGTAGTGGGATGTGAGTGATCAAGATGTGATTTGCCCCTCTTTAACGGGAGAGATATCACTAGACCCCTCGATGTAATGGATTATGAAAGTGCATGACAATGCCAACGTGATTAAGGCATTGATCACAAGTTATAATCCAATACGGATATTGAGAGAGGATTGAAATATTGATAGGATGGCACCGATCTCACCTTATGCTCGATCAATATCGTGAGGCAAAGGGACATATACATATAGAACATTACAAGGTTCAGCCGATATGACCTTTACGTGTACTTGAGTTAATATGCTTTGCTAGAGGCCACTTATTAACGGAGTATGGAAAGGAGTTTCCATATATTAACTAAGCTATACGTAAACCTATAGGGTCACACACTTAACAGGTTAGAACATTGGATTCGAATAGGATTCGAATTAGGCTCAATATAGATCGAGATCCAAACGGCTTGGATGGAGATCCAAACAGATCGAACAGAGATCTTAATAGAGTCCTAGTTGGGCCCAGGAGGGCCTGAGCTAGGACATCTATATATATGAGGGTGCAGGGCGCAGGGAAGCTATGCCTTCTGCTATTCACATGGTTGATGTGATTCTCGTGCTAAGTTGTTAGCCACCGAGAGCAAACCCTAGCCACCACCTCTCAAGAGCCTGACCATCTCGCCGACCGCTTAGGTGCTGGTACACCATCGGCCAGCATTCCCACCCTGGATATGTGGATATCAGTAGAGGCATTGCTGTTCTGCTTCTTATCGGCATCGACTTTGGTGTCACCGATAGGCATCAGTATCAGCATCACTGATTAGATCAGCGGCGTCATAGGGCAAAGGCATCCCGAGGACGCTGATCGGCTCCCGACTACATCGGCATACGCGAGTTGGATCAGCTCGCTACTCCAACTCTCCTTCCACTACACTGCGTGCTTGAGGTAACGATCTATGGTCCCTCTCTAGCAAGATATCCTGGTTTGCGTGGTAGAAAATTTTTGTTTTCGGCTAGCGTAGCCTCCACGTACCCCAACAGTGGTATCAGAGCCATCTTGCATAGATTGTGATCTAGATCGAAGCATATAGTGGATATACGGTTGCAGTAGATTGGATCTATTACAGTCTAGGTTGATCGGTTCATGAGATAAATCAATCGGCAGCACGGATTGATAAGATCAATCGGTTTTCAGGGTAGTTGCAGATTGGGTCATAACACTTCGATCGAGATAAATTGCTGCATCAGATGCAAACACATGTCCTGATCTAAGTAGGTTATCGATCTGAGAGCATCGGCTATTCCTGACTGGTCTTCCCGACCACTATCACCGACTCCCGAGCGCATCGCCCAACCACTTGGCCGACCCTATCGGCTAAGGAAAAACCGGGTCCCGAGAGGTTGTCTGAGATCAGGGTAAATTATTTGTCCCGAGTAGTTTTTCTAAAGCAACTTCATAGCGGGACCACTATGTGTGCACGCCTTATATAGCATCACGCCTTATAGAGAGTCCTAGTTCACATCTTTAGCTACAATGCGATTCTACGTCTAACTTGTTTTTGCGGAGAATGATGTGAATGGTATGGCCCTATATGATTTTTAAGAGATGTATGTGATGCATGTAACTCTTATGCATGGCTTACATGCCATGATTTTCGGCTATGTGATAGCTATCTCTGCTGTATTTGTGACCTGCATGTCGACATAGATGCTTGAATCAATAATTGTAATCTTCATTTTCTAGCTATTATAGTAGTAGACTAGATTTAAGATTGTAGGATTTCAAGCATGATGGCCCAAAAGAGTGGTGTGATGATGGAGATCATCCACACCACTAATAGAGATGGAGATCACTATTTGCTTGGGTCATACTAATTCACGGTTATAAGTTTTTATATGTGATGTCTTCTATCTATTTTCATGCTATATCATGTTTGATATGTTTAAAATATTATTTTGGGTCTGTCAGGGATGTTTGAGAACTAAGCGAGGGTCGAGAGGTTCAACACCTCAAAATCCTCGTTTGCGCGTAGGCTTGCTGAAGGGAATCCTGTCAGCCCCCATGTTATCAAGATGATTGGTTATATTGAGAGTCTAGAAAAGCTAGGTTTTCCTCTTAGCCCACTACTACAGAAAATCCTATTAGTGATGGGTAATAACATTTATTAGTGACGGGTAAGTCTCCCGTCACTCATATCATGTTAGTGATGTAATATCATTAGTGACGGATTGGTATCCGTCACTAAAGGGTTAACCTTTACTGACGGACGGTAATATTCACCCATCACTAAAGGGGGGCCTATCGGCTCACCTGCTATGGCCCTTTCGTGACGGGTCGTAATGTCACCCGTCACTAAAGAACCCTTTAGTGACGTGTGATATAGTCATTTTGAAAAAAATAATTATTTTTTGGCTGCATCCTGAATCAAAGCCAGTATTTGACAGCCAACATATCCAACATTCCAGAGCACATCATAGACAATTTATCACAGAACATAGACAATTCATCACAGAAAATTTATCACAGAAAATTCATAACCAAATTAGTATCACATATATTAACTTCTAACTCGTTATCTCAAAGAACATGGCTATAACAAAGTTTCATAAGAGCATTCACTAACTTCTAACTTCTAGCTAACTTTTAATTTCAAGAGGTTGAATAGTGTCTTAAGGAGATTCTCTCCGTCTACCCACCATGAATTGCTTAAGGCTATACATGTCTAGTTTTGTAGCCTCTTTTATGGTCACCATGTACTCCTTCTCCCTGAAGAAAATAGAATCAGTACAAAATGCACAATGGTTATCAGTGTAAAAAGTAAGATGGATAGGAAGACATCATAGCACAGGTTTACACCACATGCATGACAGCCTCAATTGCACCATTGTTGATGTTGAAATGGAAGGCGCATACTGTGCCAACTTCTAATGCGTTATCTCGAAGAAATTGGCTAAAACTAGTAGTTAGGTAGTACTGTCCATCCGTGGATTTATGCACCGTAATTGGGACTGCCTCAGACCCTGCTGCTGCCACTTGAATCTTGGTGGTCTACTGGTATAGGTGAGGTGTGATGTACTTCTTACTGTACTACCTTAGAAAGTACTATAACAATAAAATTTAAATAAAGCTAGTTAGACAAGGCCAAGTGCATAGATGACCGAGTTAACCACCGACATGTGCAAAAATCTTACCACTGACTTCTTGCTGATGATTGAGATATTTATTGTGCAGACATATAACCGAGTCTCAGAGGATAAACCTGCCGAGATGTCTTGCAGGAGAGCCTTCCTTGCTGGAGTTACATCTGTTGGATTGCCAAAATAACAGATATTCTTTAATTCTTCCATTTGGTAGGTGTCAAACTCCCTAGCTATCCGCTTCCCCTTTTTCCTCGCAACATAAACAACCAATTTAAGTACATAAACAAAATATGCATGTCTAGTACCTAAACAGTTTGCTATAGATCAATACCACTATCATTGTCCTCCACTTTTATGGTCGTTGGGACCTTCTCATCACCAAAGTTAGTGTAAAATTTGACAATAACAGTCAATGAGGCATGCCCCATTGTTATTGTAACATAGTCCCCTTGTGTTAGGCCGGCTCTTTTACTAACTTCGGGCCATGCTTTGTGGAGGCATACCCTGCCTTCACAGCTCATAACCTCAACCTCTGTGATGCATCCATCTCTTGTTAATATCTTAATGGTGTCACTAGCGCGAATGCTATTGATATCGCCAAAGTTTTTTGATAGAAACTACAACGGTAAGATAATATGGCATCAGTTTGTTAGTTTTATTAACATATAAATAGAATATGCAATATACAATGTATAAACCTGGTGATGCTCACCGTTGACGAGATGATTAATCTTTATAAAGCAACCGTCAAGAACATAAGTTGGTACCGTAGGGATCCACCTACTAGTGGAAGCACGTTGTCTGGCGAGAGTGCCCTGTTGATTACTTGGGAGGCTTGTTATGTCCCTAATTCATGTTATATTTAACAATGAGGAAAAAAGTACAATACTACTTGCGTAAACCCTAATACTAATAGCCTTATCTTCATTGAGTTATTCATAAAGCAATATATTCACAAAGCAACATATATATTTACAAAGCAATATAAATATTCACAAAGCAACATATATATTCACAAAGCAACATATTCATAAAGCAACATATTCAATAAGCAACATATTCACAAACTAACATATATATACACAAAGCAACATATTCACTAAGCAACATATAAATTCACTAAGCAATGAACCCTAGCCTCCACGGAGGAGTAGGAGGAGGACGAGGAGGTTGAGGATAACCTTAGGAGAAGATGCACGAGGCGGTGGCGAGGAGGCTCGGCGACGGAAGAGGAGACCCGGGCGAAGGAGGCCATGATGGGACGGAGACTGGCGGAGGAAGCCACGAGGGAACAGAGGCCATGATGGTGGAGTAGAACGACGGCGAAACGTGTGGAGCACGACGGTGGAACGACTACAGAGGAGAAGGCATGGCCGCTTGGGTTTAGGATTCTACGCAATATGAAAGCGTTCTGTTGGCGTCCGCCTATTTATAAACATCATCAATGACGGGCAATAGTTTCTGCCCGTCACTAATGGTCTAGCCATTAGTGATGGGCGAAAACTACCGCCCGTCACTGGTTCAGTAGTGACGAGCGATAGTTGCCACCGGTCACGCCCATTAGTGATGGGTGGTAATTCAACCCATCACTAATAGAGGTGCCCCTCTTTAGTGACAGGCCAAATTACAACCCGTCACTAATAAGGCAATATCACTGACGTGTCTAAATGACGCGCATCAATTATTCATTAGTAAAGCTCTGTCACTAAAGACTATTTTTATGGTAGTGACCAAGAGTTGGCTACTGACCTGATTCTTCAATCCCTATCATCAATTTTTGAACCGTTCATACTCAATTATCAAATGAATAGCATGGACAAAACCTTGATGTAACTACATGGGATGCTGAAAACCGCCGAGGAAAGCATTAAGAAAAACAACAATCATGTGATGATGCTGCAAAAGGGCAAGAAATAACCCCATGTCAAGAAATGTGCGGTCAAGAGGAAATTGACTCCTGATGAGATCGCAAGCAATTCCAAGACCAATAAGGATAAAAAAGGGATGGCTCAAGATACAATATGCTTTTACTGGAAGGAGCCGGGTCATTGGAAGAGGAACTACAAGAAGTACTTGGGGGATCTCAAGAAGAAGGGAAGTACGACTTCTGCTTTAGGTATAAATGTTATAGAGATCAATCTTGCTACTTCATCTACTGATTCTTATGTATTCGATACCGGATCAGTTGCTCACATCTATAAGTCGTTGCAGGGTCTGAGAAGTAGAAGTTTGATTAGAGCCAAAGTGGATCTTTGCGGTTGCTATCGGCAGCATGCCATTGTCTCTACCTTCAAGATTAGTTTTGGAATTTAATAATTGCTATTGTGTTCTAACTCTATGTAAAAACATAATTTCTGCTTCATACTTGTAAGCAGAAGGTTATGACTTTAGATCAATGAACAATGGTTGTTCAGTTTATCTTAGAGATATGTTCTATTGTCATATTCCATTGGATAATGGATTATACATTTTAAAACATGAAGAATCTCACGTCTATAATATTAATACTAAAAGGCAATGTCTTAATGTTTTGAATCCTACATTTATTTGACATTGTCGCCCAGGTCATATAAATGAGAGACGCATGGAGAAGCTCTATAAAGATGGTCTTCTCGGCTCTTTTGATTTTGAATCATTTGAGACATGTGAATCTTAGTTACTTGGCAAGATGACAAGGCGCCTTTCATGGGTTAAAGTTAGAGGGCAAGTGACTTGTTGGCAATCATACATACTGATGTGTGTGGGCCAATGAGCTCAATAGCCAAAGGTGGTTTTTAGTACTTCATAATATTTATCGACGACTTTATTAGATATGGATATATCTACCTAATGAGGCATAAGTCAGAGTCCTTTGAAAAGTTCAAAGAATTCTAGAATGAAGTACAGAATCATTTAGGAAAGACAATCAAGTTTCTATGATCAGATCATGGAGGAGAATACTTGAGCCTTGAGTTTGGTAATCATCTAAAGGATTGCAGGATTGTTCCACAATTGACTCCACCCGAAACACCTTAGTGGAATAGGGTTTACGAGTAGAGAAATCATACCTTATTGGATATGGTCCAATCAATGATGAGCCAATGTGATCTTCTATTAGCCTTCTGGAGGTATGCTCTTGAAACAGCCGCTTTCACATTAAACAGAGTTCCATCAAAGTCGGTTGAAAAGACTCCATATGACATATGGATAGGACGACATCCTAATCTATCTTTTCTTAAAATTTGGGGTTATGAAGCTTATGTAAAGCGTTTACAATATAATAAGCTTACTCCCAAATCCGACAAGTGCTTCTTTATCGGTATCCTCAGGAAACCAAAGGATATTGTTTCTATAACATGGAACTCGGCAAAGTGTTTGTCGCCTAACATGGTGTATTCTTGGAGAAAGAGTTTCTCTTGAGAAGGATTAGTAGGAGCTCAATGCATCTCGAAGAGGTTCGAGAAACACTTGAAAATGTTTTAACTCCCATAGAACCACAACAGGATAATCAAGGTGTTGAAAAACCTGCTACACCACGTAGGTCAGAGAGGGTATGACATGCACCTGAGTGGTTCATGTTTTTAACCACTCAGGAATGGGATATATTGTTGTAGGACAATGATGAGCTCAAGACCTATGAAGAAGCAATGGTGGGACCAGACTCTAAAAAATGGCTTGGAGCCTTGAGATCTGAGCTTGAATCCATGTACATCAATCAAGTTTGGAACTTGGTTGATCCACCCGATGGTGTAAAAACCATCGAGTGTAAATGGATTTTCAAGAAGAAAATAGACATAGATAGAAATATTCACATCTATAAAGCGTGATTAGTGACTAAAGGTTTCAAACAGATTTAAGGTGTTGATTATGATGAAACCTTCTCGCTCGTCGCAATGCTAAAGTCTATTCAGATCATTCTAGCGATTGCTGTATATTTTGATTATGAAATATGGCAAATGGATGTCAAAACAGCTTTCCTTAATGGAAATCTGAGTGAGGATGTGTACATGACACAGTCGACTAGTTTTGTCGATCCACAATTGGCTAGAAAGGTATGCAAACTGTAGAAATTCATTTATTGATCAAAGCAGGCATATTAGAGTTGGAATATTCATTTTGATGATGTGATCAAAGGGTTTGGTTTCAAGAAGAGCCTTGTATTTACAAGAAGGCTAGTGGAAACGCGCTTGTATTTCTGATACTATATGTGGATGACATATTATTGATCGAAAATAATATACTTATGCTGGAGTGTGTTAAGTCTTCATTGAAAAATAGTTTCTCTATGAAGGACTTAGGAGAAGCAGCATATATTCTGGGTATCAAGATCTATAGGGATAGATCAAGGTGGCTAATTAGATTAAGCCAGGATACGTATATTGACAAGGTGTTGAAAAGGTTCAACATGCAGGATTCCAAGAAAGGTTTCTTGCCAATGTCACATGGCATAAGTCTCAGCAAGACTCAGTGTCCGAGTACACCTAATGAGTGAGATAAGATTAATGTGATTCCATATGCTTCGGCAATTGGACCCATTATGTATGCCATGCTATATACACGACCAGATGTCTCGTATACTTTGAGTGTTACGAGCAGATACCAATCAAATCCAGGTGAGAGTCATTGGATAGCCGTAAAGAATATCTTAAAGTACTTGAGAAGGACTAAAGATATGTTCCTAGTTTATGGAGGTGAGGATGAGCTCGTTGTAAGTGGTTACACCGACACAAGCTTCTAAACCAACAAGGACGACTACAGATCGCAATCTAGATTCGTTTTCTGCCTTAACAGTGGAGCGGTGAGCTAGAAGAGTTCTAAGTAAGAGACGGTAGCTGACTCTACAACAGAAACCGAGTACATAGCAGTTTCTGAAGCTACCAAGGAGGCTATTTGGATCAAGAAATTTGTTTCTGAGCTTGATGTGATGTCTAGTGCTTCTAGTCCGATAGACCTCTATTGTGATAATAGTGGTGCTATCGCACAAGCAAAGGAGTCCAGGTCACACCAGAAGTCTAAACACAAACTTCAGCGATATCATTTGATCTGCGAGATAGTGGATAGGGGAGATGTAAAGATATGCAAAGTGCAAACTAATCTGAATGTTGCAGATCCATTAACAATGCCCCTTTCACAGCAAAAGCATGAGATGCACACTAGATCTATGGGTATTAGATACCTACATGGTTGACTCTAGTGCAAGTGGGAGATTGTTAGCATTATGGTCTAGAGTCAACATGGAGATGTTGTACGAGGCATACTATGTTTATAAAATGCTATTCTATTCCTTGGAATAGATTGTTATTATGGATCAACAAGTATGTGACTAGTTCATGAGACTCATAATCTGACTATTTCTAAATGATCTCTGATCGGTTTAAGTCATATGTGGAACAGATATGACTGAGATCGGCATGTGTATTGATTGATGATCATGCCTCATGGATCATGGGTATAGAGATACCAACTCAATAACAGGAACGTATATTGGAGAAAATATATCAGATAGACCCACTATGAGACACTATTGAGATTCCGCGTGTCATCAGTTGGTCTTAGTAGTGTTTATGTAAAGTCCTTAGACCTGAGATCTCTATGGTTCTCAACATGCGTAGTGCCTTACTTTGAGACTACTAAACGCTATTCTGTAACTGGGTAGTTATAAAAGTAGTCATCGGGTCTGTCATGAAACATGTAGTGAGATGTGAGTGATCAAGATGGAATTTGCCCCTCCTTAATGGGAGAGATATCTCTAGGCCCCTCGATGTAATGGATTATGAAAGTGCATTCTCATGCCAACATGATTAACGCGTTGATCACAAGTTATAATCCAATACGAAGATTGAGAGAGGATCAAGCTATTGATAGGATGGCACATATGTCAACTTGTGCTTGATCGATATCGTGAGGCAAAGGGACATGTACATATGAAACATTACAAGGTTTAGCCGATATGATCTTTATGTATACATGGGTTAATATGCTTTGCTAGAGGGTACTGTTAACGGAGTATGGAAAGGAGTTTCCATATGCTATCCAAGCTATACGTAAACCTATGGGGTCACACACTTAATGGGTTACAACATTGGATTTAAATAGGATTCAAATTGGGCTCTTGGATAGAATCCAGACGATTTGGATGGAGATCCAAACAGATCGGATGGAGATCCGAATAGAGTCCTAGTTAGGCCTAGGAGGGCCTGAGCTAGGACGTCTATATATATGAGGGTGCAGGGCGCAGGGAAGCTATACCTTCCTCTATTCGCATAGTTGATACGATTCTCATGCTAAGTTGTTAGCCACTGAGAGCAAGCCCTAGCCCGCCACCTCTCGAGAGCCTGACCATCCCACCGGCCGCTTGGGTGCTAGTACACCATCGGCCAGCGTTCTCACCCCGGATGTGTGGATACCAGTAGAGATGTTGCTCTTCTACTTCACATCGGCATTGGCTTCGGTGTCACCGACAGCCATCAGCATCAGCATCGCTGATTGGATCAGCGGCGTCATTGGGCGAAGGCTTCTCGAGGACGCTGATCGGCTCCCGACTACATCGGCACGCGCGAGTTGAATCGGCTGGCTACTCCAACTCTCCTTCCACTGCACTACATGTCTGAGGTAACGATCTATGGTCTCTCTCTAGCAAGATATCCTGTTGTGTGCGGTAGAAAATTTTTGTTTTCGGCTAGTGTTGCCTCCGCGTACCCCAACAGAGTATATAAATAGACTAGAGGGGAGAGCAAAATTCAGAGATGGATCTAGAGAGAAAAATTATGGTTTAGCCTTTTACTCTTTCATAAAGGGTTTTGGACGTGGTTTTAGTGAGAGGTACTATGTTTGCACCTTGTGAACACTATTATACAATAAATATTTATCTTCAAGCATCACGGAGTGTGGTATCACGTTCTTTCTTCTTAATGTTCATCGGTTTACATTGTTTTGGCTTAATCTATAATTTCATGTTTACTTGAGATTTGGTTTAAATTGATTTATCCAAAACCTTGCTAGAAAATTAAGAAAGAGATCTGGATAGTTTTATTAGTTAATTCCTCATATTTTAGGAGTAATTAATATTTTAGTTTCTAGATCAGATCAGTTTTGTTTTTACATTGAAGTAAGTTTCGAGGGTCATAACTTTTTATTGGGAACTCGGATTTGAGTGAGTGTCAGGAATGATTCATACTGAAGTATAGTTTCTCCTGTTAAAATTTCCAACCAATTTAAGTTACGGATCTAAAGTTACACAAGTTTTACCATTGTTCTGTCAGGTTGTTTTTAGACTGGTCGGGATCAGTTTTTAGACTAGTCAGGAATTAGTTTTCTAATTTTGTATTAGTTGTTGAATTTAGGGTATTGCAATTGCAACTATTCACCTCCCTCTAATTGTTGTGGTTAGTGTGTTTTGATCTTACAATTGGTATCAGAGCTTAGTTTCTATTTTTGTTTTGATCTTAACCGATCTTAACAATCACCATGACATCCTCGAGAAATGTTTTCTACTAAGCCTTATATTTTTGATAGAATTGATTTTTAGTTTTAGAAAACAAAAATGGAAGCTTATTTCATGTCACAAGGTTTTGATATTTGGAAAAATATTTTTAAACTATATGATCCATCTACTGATAATCAAGTTAATGACACTAATAAGGCTGCTTTTGAAGAAAATTACAAAGCTCAAAACTTGATTATCAATAGTGTTGGACGTTCTGATTTTGATCGTATTTCTCATTTTTCTTATGTGCATGAGATGTGGAATGCTCTTTGTGCCTATCATCAAGGCTCTTTCACAATCAAGGAAGTGTGCAAAGACGTGTACAAAAATAGGTATATGAAATTTGAGATAAAACCCGGTAAGATCTTGAATGAATATTTTGCTTGCTTATGGTGGCAGCCATGTCCCACATGAGGGGTACATAAATAAACTAAAGGGGAGAGCAAAATTTAGAGATGGGTCTAGAGAGAAAAATTAGGGTTTAGCCTTTTGCTCTTTCATCTAGTATTTTGGATGTGGTTTTGGTGAGGAGTGTTGTGATTGCTCCTTGTGAACACTCTTATGTAATAAAGATTCATTTTTAAGTATCAAGAAGTGTGGTATCACGTTCTTTTTTCTTAATTTTAATCTTTTGCGTAGTTTTGGTTTAATCAGGGATTTAGCATTTACTTGCGATTTGGTTTAAATATATTTATCCAAAACATTGCTAGGATATTAAGAAAGAGATGTGGTTTTTTTTGTTGATTAATTCCTTGTATTTTAGGAGTAATCAAGATTTTAGTTTTTAATCACATCAGTTATGTTTTAGGTTTACTTGTTCAACGATGCAAGAAAATGGAGCTGGGATGAGGCTGGAGACAGGAACATGAAGGAGCCTTTCACTGTGGAGTACTTCAGGACGTATGCTGTAGGTGGAGTGCAGGGCGATGAACCAGGGGGAGTGCAGGACGGTGAAGTGGGTGCTGAAAATGAGACACCGTGAATGTTGTCGCCCTTCCCTGTGCCGCTGAAATGTTCTCCAACATCTCCTAGTGCGGTGATTGCTGATGCTGTGCAAGCACCCGAGGTGGAGTTTGTTTCACCGCCGGCTGACGCTGGGGACATGCTGGATGCTGATCAAAACAACGCACCACTCCAGTTTTGTGTGCTGGACAATGTTCTAGGACAGACGCCAATTCCAGGCCTTGCATCATGCACTCTCGACTACGACGAGCTCCACTTCACCACGGCTGAAGAACCGGCGACATTCAGCGAGGCCGAACAGCACAAGTGCTGGCGTCTCGCGATGCTGGAGA
The DNA here is from genome assembly GCA_000418225.1 of Zizania latifolia. NCBI lineage: Eukaryota > Viridiplantae > Streptophyta > Magnoliopsida > Poales > Poaceae > Zizania > Zizania latifolia. Next base: position 192,038 of record KE372905.1, read on the forward strand.
AAATGAGATCCATTGAAGAAAATGACACCTGGGAGCTTGCTGCTCTTCCCTCTGGGTATCAGGCCATTGGGCTGAAGTTGGTTTTTAAAGTGAAGCGTGATGAACGCGGCGCTGTTGTCAAGCACAAGGCGGGGCTGGTGGTGCGGGGCTGGTGGTGAAGGGGTACGTGCAACGTCCCGGCATCGACTTCAATGAAGTGTTCACGCCGGTGGCTCGCATGGAGTCCGTGCAAATTCTTCTCGCTGTGGCAGCACATGAGGGGTGGCAAGTCCACCACATGGACATCAGGAGTGCATTCCTAAATGGCGTGCTGCAGGAGGAGGTGTATGTCACCTAGCCACCGAGATTTGTTGTTGACGGCGTCGAGGAGAAGGTGTTCCGACTGAAGAAGGCGCTCTACGGGCTTCGTCAAGCACCTAGGGCCTGGAATGCTAAGCTCGATGTCAGCCTTATGTCGCTTGGTTTCTAGAGGAGCACGGCTGAACACGGCGTGTACGTGCGTGGTGCAGGGACTTCACAGCTCATCTTTGGCATATACATCATCTTTGGCATATACATCGATGATTTAATCATTACAGGTCACTAGAATGACAGTGTCTCTCAATTCAAGGCTGAAATGGAGAGGCTGTTTAGGATGAGCGATATCGGATTGCTCTCCTACTACCTTGGAATTGAAGTCCTGGTGGAATTAACCTTTGTTAGGCTTCCTATGCAGCAAAGCTTCTAGAGCACGGTGGGATGACAAATTGCAATGCTTGTGCTGTCCCCATGGAAGCACGTCTCAAGTTGAGCAAAACCAGTGACAGCCCCCCGGTGGATGCAACTGAATACAGGTGCATTGTCGGTGGACTCAGATACCTGGTGAATACACGACTTGATCTCTCATTTGCAATGCAATACGTGAGCCATTTTGTGGAGGAGCCACACGAGGATCACCGTACGACTGTCAAGCATCTACTGCGCTACATATCAGGTACACTGGAATATGGTGTGCTGTATGCAAGATCAATGCAGGAACAACACCAGCTGATTGGTTTTAGCGACAGCGTTCTCGTCGGCGATATCAACGACCGTAGAAACACTAGCGGTGTGCTCTACTGCCTTGGCACTAGCCCCATCACATGGCAATCAAGCAAGCAGAAGGTGGTGGCTCTTTTGTCTTGCAAGGCAGAATATATTGCTGCAGCGAGTGCTGCCTGCCAGGGTGTTTGTCTGACTCGACTGCTGAGTGATTTCCTGAGTTCAGAGCCTCGAGTGCTGATACTCAAGGTGGATAATAAATCCACAATTGATCTCAGTAAGAATCCTGTCCGTCATGATAAAAGCAAGCACATAGATACAAAATTCCATTACATCAAGGAATGTGTTGGTGGCGAGATGATTGTTCTCGAGCAAATTGGCACTGCAAATCAACTCGCAGACATCCTGACGAAGCCTCTTTGGCGTGTGAAGTTTCAACAATTTCGTGACAAGCTCAGCATCATCAATCTAAGCTTCAGCATCAGGATTAGGAAGAGAATGTTGATGTATTAATCATGTGCATGTATCTTTGCTTTCTGTTTTGGTTGAGTTAGTTCAGAAAATTGTCTCTGTTTCAGTTATGCAGTAGTTGAGCATGCAGGCAGCTGAGCGTGCGCGCATGTCTTGCATGCAGCAGGCGATCATGCGGGATGGCGCACAACATGAAGTCTATTTCGTGAGTAGTTTGTGATGGAAATATGTTCAAGAGAATTCTGGGGGAATCGAAAGTTCTGGCTTGAGGCTGGAAGTTCTGGGTTCTGGAGCAACCGGAAGTTCTGGGCCAACCCCAGTTTTGGTTTCTAGAGAAACCGAAAGTTCCGGTTGGACTGGAAGTTCTGGGCCAGCCTAAAAGGTGAATTCTAGACGAACCGGAAGTTCCTGGTGGAACTGGAACTTCCGGGTCGAAATAAATTCGATACAGAATGTTATTTTCGGAAGTTCCGGGCCTGGACCAGAACTTCTGGGCCAGATGAATAGATTACATCTATTAGGCTTTAATACTGATTAAAGACCCATGAGAGGGCACTATATAAGGAGAGAGGGGCTAGGACGATAAGGCTGCTGTCGCTAAGGCTGTTGCTAAGGCTGTTGTCCCTACCCTAACCCTAGCCGCCAACTCTCCCCTGGCCTCACCTGCTGTGGCCATCTCTCTCCTAATCTCCCGTGTGGTACTAGCATACCGACGTGAGGTGATCCTGTCCCTATACGTATGGATACCGTGGAGGCACCGCTGCAACTACGGTGCTGATCTTCTCGTGAAGATCGCAAGGATACATTGACTTCACCACCGACGATTGGACGGAGCTAGGTGGAGTTGATCGAGGACGCGCTTCCCTAACTCTTCTTCCACTGCACTAGCGCGTCTCACGTTAGAGGTAACGATCCATGATCCCATTACATACATGGTTCCTAGGCGAACTGGGTAGAAATTTTTGAATTTACTGCTAGCGTAGCTTCCCCATTCCTCAACAGTTTGTTTAGCTCTAGAACTATTATTTTAATTCTGCTGAATGAAGTATCAGAAAAGCTACCGTCTCAACGTAGCACCAAAACTCTGCTTTGCGTTCATTTTTGCCATTGTCTGAATTGCTACAGCATTGTCGCTCACTGCTGCTCATCTCATTGCCACTGCCATTTCCGAGTGAAATGCAACATTCCATCCCCTTCTACCTGCCCTAACGAGTGATGAGACGACATGTGCAGGGACAACGCCAGCTAGGAGACGATTTTTGCTGGCTACATCTACATCCGTTGGTGGTAGTAGGCACAGCCATGGCCCCGGCCAGGCTCCTCTACACTGCAGTGGCTCCCCCACACGCCGTGGCCACAGTTGTCTGGGCGATGACTATGGCAGGCTCCTCGCGACCAAGCTGCTGTTCATGTACGGCAAGTGTGGGTGTCTCTCCGAGGCCCGCCGCCTGTTCAACGGGATGCCTGACTGGACCATGTTCTCTTGGAACGCGCTCATCGGAGCGTACCTATCGGTTGGGAGCGCTAGAGAGACTATGGGCATCGGAGCTGGCCAGCTAGGGGCGGTGCCCGACGGGTGCACGCTCGCATTGGTGCTCAAGTCATGCGGGCCAGAGGGGAATGGGCGCTGCGGGAGCAAGGTGCATGGCTTGGCGGTGAAGCGTCAAGCGTGGCCTTGACAGGAGCACGCTCGTGGACAATGCTCTCGTCGGGATGTATGCCAAGTGCGGCCTGTTGAATTCAACTCTGTAGGTGTTTGAGTGGATGTGCGACGGGAGAGATGTGGCCTCATGGAACTTGTTGTGAATATGACTTGTATTATTCTCAGGGTAAAAGGCCCGATATATATACACGTAGAGAGAGAGTACAAAAGAAAAGCTAAAGTATGGAAAGCAACAATAAGGAAAGTAATCTACTATCCAAATATAGAGCTACCATATGTATAATATTCCTAACACACCCCCTCAAACTCATAGCGGTAAATCAACCAGACTGAGTTTGGAAAGGAAGAAATGATGTTGAGCCCTGGTCTGCGCCTTTGTGAAGAAATCAGCCACCTAAAGCTCAGTCGGCACATACTGAAGCGCAATAACCTGATCCTGAACCTATGATCGTGTATAACATGCATCCACAGCAATATGCTTGGTGAGCTCATGCTTCACCGGATCCTGAGAAATACTAATAGCACCTATACTGTCAGATAAAAGAGGGGTCGATAGAGATACTAAAACACCAAAATCCTCAAGCAGCCATCACAACCAAGTCACATCCATAGTCAAAAGGGCCATAGCTCGCAACTCAGCCTCTGCACTCGAACGAGAAACTGCAGTCTGCTTCTTAGTCTTGCAAGCAATGAGGGAACCACCAAGAAAAACGCAGTAAGGAGATAAAGAATGACTATCAGAGGAATCACTAACCCAAGTAGCATCAGAATAAGCCTTAAGGTCCAAAGAGCTAGAGCGAGGAAAGAACAGCTGATGAGAGATGGTCCCGTGGAGATATCGGAGGACCTAAAGAAGATGACTATAGTGAACCTGAGTAGGAGCAGAAACAAACTAACTCAGGATATGCACACGATAGACAATGTCAGGATGGATGACACCAAGGTAAATGAGACTCCCAACAATGTGGCGATACCGAGTGGGGTCATCTAAGGGCACACCATCAGTAGCCCGAAGATGGACATTGAGCTCCATAGGGGTCTCTGCGGTGCGCTGATCAGTGAGACAAGCACATTGAAGGAGATCATGGATATATTTCTCTTGGGATAGATAGAAACCCTCAGGTGTGGAAGTAAATTCGACACCTAAGAAATAACTAATAGGACCAAGATCAGTCATGAGGAATTGTTCACTAAGACGTGCCTTCACAAAGGAGATATACTCAGGATCATCACCGGTAATAAGCATATCATCCACATAGAGCAGAAGTAAGGTCCGTCCTCGAGATGAAGTGTGGATAAACAGAGCAGGATCATGAGTACTGGCCACAAAACTAGCAGTAGTAACAACAGAGGCGAAGCGCTGAAACCAAGCACGGGGAGCTTGTTTAAGACCATAGAGCGAACATCGAAGACAACAGATCATACCATCAGGAATAGAGTACTCGGGAGGTGGATGCATGTAGACTTCCTCAGATAACTCACCATTGAGAAAAACATTTTTAACATCAAGTTGAGAGATAGCCCATTAGCGAATAGAGGCGACAGCAAGAAGAGTGTGCACGGTAGTCATATGAGCAACATGAGCAAAGGTCTTATCATAGTCATGGCCATGCTCCTACTGAAAACCACGTGCCACTAGATGAGCCTTATATCGCTCAAGAGATCCATCAGTATGAGTTTTAGCTTTATAAACCCACTTGCATATAATAGGATGAGCATGAGAAGAGAGAGGAACTATGTCCCAAGTGCCAGTCTACTCAAGAGCAACAATTTCCTTTGCCATGGCATGTTGCCATTCAGGATGAAGAATGGCCTAATGGTAAGATGGTGGTTCAGGAAGAACAACACCAGCAAAGCCAAACCGATCCGAGGGTCGAATAGTTTGATGATCACGAAGAGAGTAGCGAGGAGATGCAGTTGTCTTAGAGGCAGAAAGCTCAGATGTAGCTATCTCGGAGGCAAAAGTTTCAGAGGGAGGAGAGGAAGAAACAGTAGTACCCTATGATTGACGCATGTAAACCTAAGTAACAGGTGGCCGATAAGCAAAAGGGGCATCTAAAGAATCCTCTGAGGAAGAAGAGGACACCTCTGGGACAGGCACCACAGTAGTGGATGGTGATAAGGTAGGAGGAGGAAGAGTGAGGAAATGAAGGGGCTCTCTTAAGGATGCAGGAGAAGCATCAGAAGAGTGGTGATAAAAGGGATGAGATTCATCAAAGATAACATCTCAGGAAATCTGAAGGCGATGACTAACCGGATCCCAACAGCGATACCCCTTATGCTTAGTGCTATACCCTAAGAAAACACATTGAACAGATTGGGCAGTAAGCTTAGTACGCTCACGAGGGGCAAGAAGCACATAGCAAAGACAGCCAAACTGACGAAGAAGAGAATAGTCAGGTGCTTTTCCCCAGAGACGTTCAACAGGAATCCCACCCTGAATAGCAGAAGAAGGTTGAATGTTGGTTAAATAAGCACTGTAGAGACTGCTTCAGCCCAAAAATGAGGAGCAACTGAAGAGGCAAGGAGGAGAGCTCTAGTTGTCTCTAGAAGATGACGATGCTTGCGTCAGCTACACCATTTTGGGCATGAGCACCTAGACATGAAAACTGAGCAATGGTGCCCTGTTGGGAAAGAAAATCCTGAAGAGCATCAGAAAGGTACTCTCCAGCTGAGTCAGCTCGAAAAACCTTGATAGAACTAGTGAACTGGGTCTGAATCATGGAAGCAAAAGTTTTGTAAATGGATAAGACCTCGCTGTGATGGGACATAAAGTAAAGCCAGGTATGCCGAGAAAAATCATCAATAAAAATGATATAGTAGCGATGTCCTCCTTTTGAAACAAAAGGAGCTGGCCCCATACATTAGAATAAATAAGATCAAAAGGACGCTTAGATATTGAATCACTAGAATAATAAGGAAGTTGCTTTTATTTACCTAAACAACAACCCTGACACTTGTCTAGAGAGACACTACCAGACATAGACCCTAAAAGACCTCGATGAATAACGGCAGTGAGACGAGAACCACAAAGATGTCCTAAACGATGATGCCATTGGGCGAAGTAGGAGGTGGATGACACAGCAGTCGTAGAGCCCACGAGACTAGTGGAGGCAGTGGAAGGAAGATGAAGCCAGTCGAGCTCCCAAAGGTGCTAAGAGTCATGGCGGCGAGGGCCAGTACCAACTAGAAGCCCTGTGTGATGATCCTGAATACAACAAGAGTCAGAATCAAGAATGACATGGCACCAAGAGTCAGTGAGTTGGCTAGTGGAAATAAGCTACATGATTAGTCGAGGAACATGAGATACATAAGGTACATGAAAAGCGGAAGGTGAAAGAGTACCACAGCCAACAACTGATAAAGAAGAACCATCAGCAGTTTGAACAGTAAGAGGGATACAAGAAGGGCGTATGGAGGATAAACTAGAAGCATGTGGTGTCATATGAAAGGAGGCTCCAGAATCAAGGATCCATGCAGAAGCACCTGAAGAAGATGTGGAAGGTGGTCCCTCACGAGAAGCCTGAGAAGCAGCGCCTGTAGAACCTGTCAGTGCAGAAGCTAGAGTAACAAAACTAGTAGCACCTAAAGACGAGGAGGCAGCCAGGTGATGAAGCAACATAAGCATCTCCTGTGTATCAGTACTAGCAGAACCACTCTGAGACCTAATAGGAACAGAACCATCAATGCTGCCACTAGAACCACTGGTAGAAGCATGGTGAAGGTCTCTCTTCTTCTTGTAGCAGTAGGCTTCAATGTGGCCATCCTTATGACAGTATGTGCAACGACGTCCATTTCTGGTGCTTCTAGATGAAGGAGCTAAAGATCCAGCGATTGGAGGAGCTGACGATCGAGCAGCCAAGACCGTGCTAGATGTCTTTAGAAGACCAGCAGCATGAAGTCAGACCTCGGCGTCACGAACAGCAATGAGAGCATCAACCAAGGTGACACATGGATGTCGTGCAAGTAACTGGGCATGAATGGGCTCGAACTCCGGTTGAAGACGTGTCAAGAAGTCATACAAGCGACGTGTCTCCAGATTGATCTTGTGGCTCTAGCAGGATGGGCAGGTAGCTGGAGAAAGCTTTGGTCCAAGGGAATCTAGTTGGCGCCATATAGCAGACTTTTGATCAAAGAACTCATCAACTGTAGAGTCACCCTGCTGCAATGATTGCTCACGGTGAACAATAGCAAGAAGAGTGGACTGTCCACTAGGCTCATAATGTTCCTGAAGAAAGGACCACATGAGTTGTGCGGTGTCGATACCCACAATATCAACACTGATCCTGACATGCATACTAGCCACCAGTATAGATCTGGCCCGAGCATCATCATCAACCCAAGTCTTGTATGCTGAAAGCAAATCTCCAAACAATGTCATCTGATCATCATAATCAGTAAGTAGTCTGTTGAATTTCCTCGGTAGCCTTATCTGGAATGATGGGTACAACAGGAGCAACAGAACGAGGCGGGCAGGGCAATTCTCCTATAAGAAACTCCCATAATCGAAGATCACGCATATGAAGACGCATATGATGACTGGGCAACGTGGAATAGGACCACCTGATGAATGACCTGATGCTGACATTTTTCTTTTTTTTTCTTTCTTTTTCTTTTTTTACCTACTGCATCAAAAAGGAGAAGGCAGGAGAGTATACGCGCACTAGAACTGACTCAAACGACGTGCATCAGAAAAGAAGGCAGGCGTGCCTAACGGGAGGGGGCCGGCGGCGTGCCCGGTGGCGCCAGGCGGCGACGGTGGAGAAGCAGCGCCCGGCGGGGATCCAGCGCTCGACGGTGCCCGACAGGGAGGCGGGCCTGGTGGCGGGATGTGACACCTGATGGGGAGGTGGCACTTAGCGGCGGGGACACGATGCCTGGCAGCTCTGGTGGCGGGGATGTGATGGACCGGCAAATCTGTGGGGATCCGACAGCTAGCCAGCGAGCTCGGTGGCGAAGTGGAGATCACGGGGTGCAGATCCAGTAGAAAACGGTGTAGTGGAGATTGCGCCAGAGAGATTGGCGTACAAGAAAGAGGCCGGTGGCAGTGACAATCTGATATTGAGGCAGCCTGCACCAGCGACAGATAAATCACAGGTGAAGAGTAGACGTAGCCGTTTTAACAGATCCGATAACGAGTCATAGTAGGAACGGAGGATAACCTCGCTCTGATACTATGTTGTGAATATGACTTGTATTATTGTCAGGGCAAAAGGCCCGATATATATACACGTAGAGAGGGAGTACAAAAGGAAAGCTAAAGTATGGAAAACAACAATAAGGAAAGTAATCTACTATCCAAATATAGAGCTACCATATATATAATATTCCTAACAGAACTCAGCTATATCCGGCAGTGTGTAGAATGGGATGTTCTTGGAAGCTCTTGAGAAGTTTAGTTTTTCATGAAGCCATCTTGGAACCCATTTTTTCTAGAAGGGGTTGGAGAGCTACTTTTGTGATCTTTTTGTGGTGCAAGGGAAGGCCGAGGTAAGTGCACGGTAGGGCTGCAGGGCTAGCAGGGAATACTTGAATGAATTGCGTTAGATCTACAACATTCAGCGCGATCAGGTAGAGCTCTGTTTTCTGGAAGTTTATCAAAAGTCCTGAGGCATGCCCAAATGGTTCAGCAGCTCTTTCATGACGTGGAGTTCTGAATTGTCCGCATTCAAGAAAAAGCCAATGTCATCAGTATAGAAGGAGGCTCTAAGTTTGATGTTAGAGTTACCTATCGGCATAAGTAGAGCACTTGCTTCAGCGGAAGCTATTACTTTCTGCAGTGGATCAATTGCTAGAAGGAAAAGAAAGGGTGACAGCGGATCACCCTGTCAGATGCCTTTTGCATGGTTGAAGACATTGCCCGGGACACCATTTAACAGGACCGAGGAGGAAGAGGAGTGAAGGACCTGGGAGATCCACCCAATCCAATGGTTTCCAAATCCACGGTGGTGAAGGACTTCAAGTAGGTAGGGCCAACTGACCGAATCAAATTTTAATGTCAAGTTTAATGAAGAGGGATAGAGTTTTGGACTGTTTTAGTTTTCACAGAGTTCCTTGAACTAGGAGAAAGTTATCATGAAGAGCTCAATTTTTGATAAACGCCGACTAATAATCTATGAGCTGGTGAAGCACTGTCGATAATCTATTAGCGAGCAGCTTAGTTAAGATCTTGCCAAATTCGCTTGTATAAAAATGCCGAGATCAGACTCCCTCAGAACTATTGCCCCATTAGACCGATCTCGGCATTTTCATACAAGCGAATTTGGTATAAGAGTTGACCAAATTGGTTCTTATACTCTTCAACTCATCTATGTTGCCTGAGTCTAAGCAGTTCATTAGTTTTCAGCCGAGGTATGTTCACCTCAAATTCTCTCAGAACTTCTTGGCAAAATTCCTCACAGGAGTGCAATCCCACCTTCGGTTTCCATGCTTTGTACCAATGCGTAGCCTTGCTGACTAAATTTAATGATACTGCTTCTACTTTGAACACAACTGGGATTTGGTACATTTCAAAATAGGTCTCACAGTCATCAATCCAAACCCGTGTATCATCTCCGTTAAATTTTGGAAAATTCATCTTAGGCATGCACTGTCCCCTCTGCTGTCCATCCCAATTTCCTCTCGTTCCCTCTAGTCCATCAGTTGTGACCGAGATATGAACATGTTCAAGAAGTGGTGCATCAGAAGTACCTGCATCGAAAGCTTGCCGATGAGGCCTGATCGTTGAAGCATTTCTCCGAACAGCCTGGACTATCTGAAGTTGCTCCTGTTGAACATGAGCCAGCGACTCCATCGACAAATCAACCTTGGCCTACATCTGGTCAAGATCTTCGTCGAACACACTCATCGCCTACATGATGCGCTCCTCCATGGCCTCCAGATAAGATAGTGGCAATAAAGAAGATGGAAAAACCTAATAGCGCCAAGAAAGTCCAAAAGCTCACCGGCTGCATGATGGCCCTCGGGAGATTTATTTCTCGGCTAGGAGAAAGAGGAGCTCCATTCTACAAATAGTTGAAGAAAGAGGAAGATTTCCAATGGACAGCTGAGGCCGATGAGGCATTCTTAGCACTGAAGAAATTTTTAACTTCACCTCAAATCCTTACAGCTCCAAACCTAGAGGAGACCCTCCTCCTCTATATCACCGCCACAACTAACATCGTCAGTACGGCCATGGTAGTCGAGCGGCCTGAGGAGGGGCACGTTTTCATGATCCAAAGGCCAGTATATCTCATATCAAAAGTCATCGGCCTATCAAAAGCAAGGTATCCACAAGTACAAAAGCTCCTTTACGCCGTCCTGCTCACCGCCTAGAAGCTAAAGCATTACTTCCAAGCCCACAAGATTGTGGTCATCAGAGAATACCCTCTGGGCGACATACTCCACAACCAGGACGCAATGGGGCAAATCGTAAAGTAGGCCGTCGAAATGGAAGAGTACACGATGGAGTTCCGATCCCGTACTACCATAAAATCACAAGCTCTAGCCGACTTCATCGCCAAATGGACTGAGATACAACTGCCTCCATGTCAAGAAGAAAAGGAATATTGGACGATGTACTTCGATAGCTCCCTCAACATAGATGGCGCCAGTGCAGGTATTCTCCTCACATCTCTAAAAGGGGAGGAGCTACGTTACGTACTTCAGCTACTATTCAAGGCCTCCAATAACGTGGCCAAATATGAGGCCATGATACATGGCCTCAAGATAGCAATATCACTTGGGGTCAAATGGCTTATGGTTTACGGAGACTCTAAGTTATCAATCAGTCAAGTTAACAAGGACTGGTCTTGCACCAGTGACAAAATGGATACCAATTGTGTCGAGGTTTGAAAACTCGAGGATAAATTTTTTGGCCTGGAATTTCACCATGTCCCTCGTGATGATAACTCAACAGCCGACGCCCTGGCTCACCTCGGGTCCTCTCGAGCGGTGGTCCCCAAAGGCGTGTTCATCCAAGAACTTACCAAGCCATCAATCAAAGACAACGAACACCAGGCTACCGGAGCACCAAAAGTCATCGCCATGGCCGAAAATGTTGTCGACTGGCGACAACCCATCATTGAGCACATCCTAAAAGGCACCATCCCAAAAGACAAAGTTGCGGCCGAGCGCCTAACACACCGAAGCAAGCAATACGTGGTCATAGGGGATAAACTGTACAAGCACGCAACCTCAACAAGGATACTTCAGAAATGCATTTTGCCAAAAGAAGGCCTATAAATCATCAATGAGGTTCATGCGGGAGCATGCGACAATCATACTGGGGCCAGAACTCTGGTCAGAAAAGCATTCCAATCAGGCTTCTACTAGCCAACAGTCAACAACGACGCCAAAGAACTAGTGAAGAAGTGCACCGGTTGCCAGTTCTTTGCTAAGCAAAACTACCTACCAGCTCAATCTCTTCAAATGATCCCGCCAACTTGGCCCTTCACTTGCTGGGGGTTCGACAATGTCTGCCTCTTCCAGAAGGTTCCCTAGGGTATTGACCGGCTACTGGTACCCATCGACAAGTTTTCTAAGTGGATAGAAGTAATGCCGCTAAAGAATTGTACAACTATTGGTGAAGTTTTTGGTCACACGCGTGGCCTGAGAGATTTGCTTAACTCTAGTGCAGGTCCTAAATTTGTGGTTCGTGGCGTGCCAATCAGTTTGATCCTGCAACTGATAAGATAGACAAGAAAAACATAAGCAGTAACGCCTATCGGCTGTTGAGCCGATGGTCTTGGCGTGCATCGGTACATACATTCAAATAAGATAAATAAAATGTAATAATAACATGGTAGAAATTGTATGATGTGGCATATCGGATGTATGAGATGAAGAATAGATCTACTGTACAACCTATCGAGATAGAATCATCAGCCTAAATCATCTAATCTGTAAAATCAGCTGGGATTAGTATCAGAGCCGATATCGGGACATAAAAGCAAGACAGATATAATGACGCTAGGCCGATGTGTATCGCCCGATTTCGATACCCAATACAACGATGAGATAAACACGCAGAGATAACCTATCGGCTTATACTCCGATAGAATCTGGCTTTAACATGCCCAATCTGTGTTCGCATTATCATTCAATATAACAGCAAGATTAGACCGAACCAAGACAGTCGCTAAGCCACAGCAAATCGTAGTGCTAAACATATCGGAGCACATTTCATCCAGATGAACGGTACGTGACATGAATCAAATACATAGACTAAGATGTTGAACTTAACCGATGAAGCATTAGATTAATATATTTGATCTCAACCACATATCTGATACAGCATGACCGATACATAGACTAAGATGTCAGACCTAACCGATGAAGCCTTACATCTACTAATCAATACATGTTTGGTTGAACTTACCTCTCATCGGAGATCGAAGCGATGCAGCCCCGCGAGAGAGCAAGAACTCGTCGGTGGCAAGTTTGGCAATGCGCCGAGAGTTGTTCGTTGATCTGTTGATTGATTTTAAACTAGGTCCAAAAGTTACATATTTATAGTCCGAAGACTTGCCATCCTACGTGGATACAACTGCAACCGATTCCATCTTTATCTCCGTAGCAAAATCTATCCTCCCTTTTTATCGGCTTTTTTGTATCTTTATCCGGCCACACATGCGCATTGCGGACAGGCTTCATTGACCATGCTTTGACCGGACTCCTTGACTTCCATTGACCATGCCAAAACAGTGTTGGGTTTGGGCCTTACCAAATTTTGCCGTTAACACATGCCCCCCAATTTTGGAGTATAGGTGCAACCCGATGTTTTGAAATTCCAGCTTTACCAATACCAACTTCTGCCAAACGTCAAATCATGGGCAAATCTACAGAAAAACCTTTCATATTCCAATACCTTTTAGCCTATTTTTCTGAAGCACTGCATCCTCATAAGTATCTATCTGGCGACCCTTTCATTTCTTCTTCACGCTCTCGCCCCCTTTTCTTTTCTGGCTATGGAGGATTGTGATAAATGTTACCTGGCTAGATGCATCTACCCTTCACGTGGAGACGTCGGACCAGGCTTCATTCCACACAAACCTTGAGATGGCATTGCCGAACAGCATCACAATACTTATCGCATCCATCAATTTTGGAGAGTGTGAGAGTATCCCGACGCTTTGAAGTTGTATCTCTGTCAACACCAATCTTTGTCTAGCGTTGGGTCATGGACCCCACCAAATCTACGGAAATCTCCTTAACCCAGTTTCCGAGGCACCACATTTGCCCTAAAAATGTCAACCGGTGGCTCTTCATCTTCTTCACCGCTTTTCGCTTCCTTCTTGCACACGAAACCTCTCATACCCAATCTTTCTCGCCGTCGCTGCGCACC
>KE372905.1:236463-272980 GCA_000418225.1 Zizania latifolia
GGACCGGTACGCCTTCGCGACCCCTCTGTCCGACCGACGTCCATCCGTGTACCTGAGTCACGTGCGAACTCCATCACGGTCGAGTCTCTTCATCTCTACTCTTCTTCACCCCGTTGACAATCACTCATCATCCCCATGGTATACACCATGGCTCCTCATGGTTATAATTTTATTTCAAAATAAATATTTATTAATAAGAATACAAGATGTTATTATATTTATCCACATAATAAATAGCATCAATACAATTATATATACATAATCAAATGTATTGTGTGGAACAAATACATCTAATGTCAAAGCTAATGTCAAGGCTGTTTGAAAGGTAAATTGTGGCCAGAGATGGCAACAGATTCCATCATTTCAGTGGAGTCTCTTGGTCTTGCGGCGATTTCTGGTGGTGTGCCTTAGACTATAGAACAGTAGAAGTATAACACATCTATAGCAAGAGACGAAGAGGTTACAACAAAGGCATGAATGATGGACTGGGTTAGAATGTAAAATAAGAAATAACCTGTCCTACTCCCTGACGAGGCACTTGTGTCGGTGAATCACCGAGCAGTCCACCTAAGGGGATACACGAGGTGGTGATTAGATGTGTGTAAGGGAAACGTAGCACCTTCGAACCCGATGGTCGACTCTAGAACTCAAGAGCTAAGATTTATACTAGTTTTGGTCTCCCAGAGGATAATAACCCTACGTCTAGTGTTTTGATATTTAATATGGTGGTAGAGCTTACAATATGACACAATTAAACTATGGATGTTTAAGGCGTCGAAAGCAAGAAGAATATGATGAGATTAGATTATCTCTAGGGGTGCCTTGTCTCCTTTATATATTTAGGAGGTGAGCCCAATCATCCCAGGACTTTATCTCGAGTCGATCTATGATTCTCTACCAAACTCGGGTACTAAATCCCTAATTACATGGATTCTGGTATAAATATGTCTCTTCATGCCATATCCAGAGTCCAATCACCCGATAATGACTAATCCTTACTTATCGGAGCTAAACCCTCCTTCATGGGTCATACTGGATGGCAATGCTGGACTTGACCTACTCTCGATCCAGACTGATAAGCCCAATCATAGGATATCCGGGGTCACATCACCGACACCTCGTTACTGCCCATTTCAGATGAGTTTATTCACCGGGCGCTATTTCAGTATTTCTATTCTCTTAATTGAGCAACTGTGAAAGAAACAATGCATTATGAACATTACCGGTCAGACTTTTGATTTATCTAGTCTGTGGTGAGCAATATGCCGGTGAAGCTAGAGTAAAATAAAGAGAAGTATAAAATTAAACTGACATAAACTAACTTACTTAATTGAACTACTAGTTAAGTTACAAGAGGTGTATTATATTAAATTGAGGGAATATATATATATATATATAATTAAAATATTATATTAATACTTAAAAAAATATGTGGGTCATTTGCACCCATAAAATTAAAGTCACCGAGGCATCGTACCTGACTCTGCTTGACCACGTCACATTCTCTAGGAGTCGTGGTGTCATCAAGATGTGCCCCTGTATCACCAACCGATTATACTAATGATTAGATTTAATCATGTCCTCTAGAGATAATAGAGGTGTATATAGTAACAATGTAAATAATTCTTTTCTATTTGAAATTTCAATAGCCGATTCTTCCTCAAAATGTAACGTTGCAAAATTAATTATTCTTTTCAGTTGCCGATTCTTCTTTCGTCAAAATGTAGCAAAATAAAATAATTACGGCTTGCTGAGTTGCTCCTGACCCCTCCTCACATCTTGATCTGCATTGTTTCTCTTGCTTAGTTTGGTAGCTGACCAGTTCTCTACATGGATTTCAGGTTTTCCTTTCCTGTTCATGTGGAGGAGCCCGACAGAATGCACCAACAAGTCATGCTCTAATTCCTCTTCTTTCATCAGACGGACGTGACCGGGGTAGGCCATTCCCTAACTTTGAGCACTTTTGGTCGGAAGACTACCGAAGGGAAGTCAGCTATGATGGCCTACAAACACACCGTTGACGGCAAGTCAGCAACTAGTCTGAGAGACCAGCTTCTCCTGCTGCTGCTCTCGTTGCCATTGCCGCCCAAGTTGAGAATTCCCCGCGGTATGCATCAGAGAAATGATTATTTACCACTTTCAAAAAGTGAGTCTCGTAGTTTTGCACTTTTGTCACTTTCAACATTAGATTCGCAAATTTGGTATGTAATACACTGATCCCTTGATTAGTCTATCATTTCTTCCCTTTAACTCATTTTATTTTTATTTTTCTAATTTTGGATGTAGGAAAAGACATTTATACCCCTATGCAATTTTGCACTGCATGAGAACACTGAAATTTTTCTAATAAAGGAGTTCATCTCATAAATCCATAATTTGAGAATAAAAGGAGTTCACCTCACAAATTTATACTATGTGAATAAAAAGGAGTTCATCTCACAAATAGGAAACATCTAAGAGCAAAAATAGTTCTCCTCATGCAGCGCAAAATTACCCAGATGTATAATCATCTTTTCCAGCGCCTAAAATTAGAAAAATAAAAATAAAATAAGTTAAATAGGAGAAATGATAGGTAAGGGATCAATGTACTACATAGCAAATTTGACAAAATAATTTTAAAAATGGTAAAAATATGAAACTCACTCTTAAAAGCGGCAAATAATTAATTCTCTCGGGTACGTGATATATGTTACTTTTTAGAGTTTAATTTTATTTTAAATACTTATATTATTTTTAGAATTTATTACTCATTGCTTCATTTAACCACTGTTGAACTCACACTAACTTACCCAAGAAAGATATTATAGTTTTTTCATATATCCTTAATACACATGTCTAAGCTTAAGAATTACTATATTTTAAGACAGTACAACTACAAAACTATTGATGCCCATGCCAGCTATGAGTCAGCAGTTTTTGTCAGTTCTACGGTAGGGTGCGATAAGGTAAAATATCGTTCTTTTTCGCGTTGCATATGATCTTGTTATGCAATAGAAATGTAAAGCCCCATCAACGATGAAACGAACATCTTGTTTTTGGATGGATCATTATATTCCCCCCATCAGTTATCTCATTTTGTTTTTGTGTTGTGTACCACCATTACTCGGTGTTCTGTTGGAGAACATAATTCACACAATCTTATGGGTTATAATTGGACATATTTTCTAAACTTTAAACGGTACAATTTTTATATATAAAAATTATAAAAAAAATTATTTTAAGTTGTTTATCAACTTTTTATATTAAACTCCTTCGTTCAAACCCTTAAATGATTATAATAAAATTCAACTTCATCGTTCTTTCATCATCTTCTTCTGTTTCAAACAGGCCTCAACAAGTCAATGGCTCTATGAAGAGGAAGATGAACGAGAAGAGGCTAAAGACTGGGGTTCAATCTTCAAAAAGAGCAAATTCCATTTTTTATTAGATGAAGAAAGTGTAACTCCCTGCCAATTCATCAGCTAGGATGCACATAATCATGACATTGTCAGGCTAAAAGCGTATTACAAAGCTGGACAAAAAGCCAAAACACATGACTAACATATTGCATGACAAGACTAGCTAGAAAGCTATTTGCTCTGTCAACAAACTTTACTTTTAAAAAGAATGTTGATAAATTAGTGATAGAAGTAAAAGATTAAAGTGAATCTTATTAATAAGAAAATATTATTATGAAGTAATAGACAATAGTACATGGAATAAAAACTTATTAGAATTATGACCGAGGATAGATAAGGAAAATGTTAAAATGATAGAGATAAATTCTTTTAGGCAGAGGGAATAAAAATACCAAGGTAGTGTTTAGTTTGAGGTCAAACATAAATGTGATATGACCATCATGGATTTAGGGATAAGATGATATATATTAGGTGTTTGGTTGGATGAATGGCATTAGACAATTTTTTGTTTGGTTGGACGGATATAATTATTTGGATAGGATAAGCCTAAATTTAGTAGGTCCATTTGTCATATATATTTTTTTAACTTAACAAAATTATAATTATATGAGATCTTATTTTATATAGATTTAATTGTAATAAATATAACATGTAATCTGATCATAAATTAAATAAATGATTTGTTAGTAAAAATTATTTAAATATTTGTAAACGAAAAATTAAACGCACCATAACCAATTAAGAGATAACATATCATCTCATCTAATATTGAATCGACTTATCCAACAAAATTTTATTGATGCATCTACCTAGCATATTGAATGAATATTTCTTATAACCTTCTCATCTACGTTTATTCTCTAACCAAACACTAAGATGCACAATCTCCAACACGACCGTAAGACTCAGACTCAGGGGGCTCTGTGTAATCAGTCAAGTATTCTCGGCCTAGACTAAAAACATGAAGAGGTGATACAGAAGGGTGAGGATGGCCACAAAAGAAATCGATATTTGCTAGAGCGTAACCGCGATATAATAAGGCCGTGAGGTGGCGGGGCTCCAATACGATGGATAAGTACGCCATAAATCATAGCTCAACGAGGACGTCGACTGGTGCACAGGAGACGGGAGCAGTGATGCGCGCGGTTAGAGTTTGAGTTCTATTTCTAGCTTTTTATTATTATGAAAATAGATGAAAATTTTAAATAATTAGTTAAGAATATAAGAACAGTCTAGATATGATATATTATTTATTAGCTCTGCCCTTAAATGGATTTGTGTATGTTAAGGTACCATTGTTGCATTCAAGCTATTGTACCTTGCAATGGATAAGGAGCACCTCTCAATCTCTAAAATTAATGTGCAGGGAATAAAAGCGAAACACAATATTTTATTTAATTGTATACACATATATTTGAACTCAAGCCACTTTAATCCAAAAGCCAAAAGTAATGAGAAAAGATGAACAACACACTTATACTTTGACAATATAATATTTCATCCGTCTCTTAAAAATTTGACCTTTGAGATAAAATTAATAAATTAGTGGTGAGAGTAAAAGACTAAAGTGTTCCTCGTTAAGGAATAAAACTTTTAAATTTACAAAATGGGAGTGGGTAAAAACATAAAAATATAGTTTTTTAGATAAAATTGAAGAGATAGAAATAATTCTTTAATGGAGTAAGATATATATACTCTCTATAGCAACAACACGAGAGATATGTATCATATATGAATCGAACCGTTTTGTGTGAATCGAATTGAATTATAAAAACTGGTCATTGCAAAAACATATCCGATAAGCAAAAACTAAATTTCAGGAGCACATTTGAAATTTGAAAGTACTGTTTCCCTAAAACATGCTTAAATACGAAACTTGTAATACCTGAAACATAAAGTAGCTTATTTTACATAATAAGCATACACGAACCAGCTGCACCTAAATCAAAACAACGTGGTGTTACGTAGCTTTACAAAGCATTACACAATAACTAGGTGCATAGGCTAGTGTAGCTAGTTAGGTAAACCGTCGTCTTATTCTAAAATTTAGGGTACACAATTTTGTCTATGTTCACAACATGCCTGGTTTACAACTATCGAAAGAAAGCAAAATGTGCATGCACGCGTGCCGTATCGAAAGGTCGGGGTTAGGCACGGCTCGATCGCTAGCTTTTTCTCCGTTCGTGTCTCTCCAACTAAAGAAGACTCAATTCCAATATTTAATGCAACTTGCAAGTACAATCGAGCATGATTTATGCAACAGGCCGACAGCGAAAACTAAATTCTTTTAGGCAGGAGAAAGTAAAAATACTAATTAGAGACCATGACCATGATGAGTCTACGAGGCTCAGAGGGCTCTGTGTCCTTAGTCAAGTCCTCTCAGCGTGGACTAAGCCTGGACTAGAAACAAGCAGTGGTGGCAGTAGGTGAGGTGTGACAGCACTACTACTATAGAAACAAATATCATTGTCAGCTCAAAATGACCATCAGTGATCAGGTTATGAACCGCTACTGATTAGTTAGAACTGATAGTCCACGACTATCGGTGACGGTTCTGAAACCAGCACTGAACGTGAGTATCAATGTCAGTTCCAGCCACGAACCGATACTGATACTCGCGTATTAGTGTCGGTTCTGCAACCAAACTGGCACTGATACTCACGTATCAGTATCAGTTCCAGACATGAACCGGCACAGATACGCGAGTATCAGTGTCGGTTACAAGCACGAACCAACACCGTTGAGTATTTCTCCATATTATATATATATAAACTACGTTGTATTAATTATATATACAAATGCACATATATGCTAAATTCATTTGTATAACTTACATCAAATATCATGCACATAATCTTAAATCTAATTAATATCACATATATTAACTTAAAATATCGGAACGTATTTATATAAATGATTCTATAAGTTTTGAATATGACAAATTGCATGTTTTTATAAGCACAAGTACAAGCTAAAGTACATAATAGTTACCTCCAGTGCACCATTGTTGATGTAGAAATGAAAAGTGTATATTGTGCCAACAACTATCTCGTTGGCTTACAGAAAATGGCCAAAACCAGTCGTTAGGTAACAGCCTCCATCTTTTGATTTTTGCACTACAATTATGATTGGTGTGCTTCCTACCGCTGTCACTTAGATCTCGGTGGTCTGTTGGTGTAGGTGAGATGTGATGTACTTCTCACAATACTGCCTTAAAAAGTACTGTTACAATAAAATATATTAGTAGCTAGTTAGCCGAGGCAAGTGCATATATGTATAGATATTTGCAATTGTGACATGTGTGAAAGGCTTACCATACTGTTTTTCTTGATGACTGAGGGATTGATTGTGTAAATATATAATTGAATACCGAAGAATAGACCTGCCGAGATATCTTGCAGGAGAGCTTTTCTTTCTGTCGTGAGATTTCAGCTTTGGATTTTAGCTTTCCCTTCTTGTCGGTGAATTACCAAGCAGTCCACCCAATGGGGTATCAGAGGTGGTGAATAGATGTATACGTAAAAGCGCAGTGGCCATCATCTAGGCTTCAGGATGTTGGTCCACTGGTCTTCTCGGCTGAAGGTGATTAGGACCTCTGACCATCGTAGGCTTTGAATGTCTTCGAACCCAACGACATTAACGCACCGGTCCAAGATTTTTTGTTGCCGCTTTGTCTCGATTGAGGAGGGTCCTCCAAAGACGATGTTAACTATTTTCTGTGGCTCTTAAAAGTCATTATCGCTCTAGGGCTGGCTGTCTTTCCTAGGACAATCGTCTTCCTCCCGGCGCCGTCTGTCCTACCGAGGGTTGCTTCATACCTCCTTAACCAGTGTGTCCTGTAAGGCGTAGCACTTGCGCATCGTGTGATTGCCCTTGGGGTGAAATGGACAGGGTTTGTCTAGCTCTCCCTACATTGACTCATCTTCTCGCCGCCTTGACTTATAGGCCACCATGATGGTCCTTTCTGTGTTCCTTTTCTGATCCTGCTTGGTCTGAGAGGTTCTCGGTCGATCATCTTCCCGATGGGAAGACCGAGGGTGGTCCTCCCTTATCCGCTGAGATTGAGTTTCATGACAAGAACGCTCCATCTTTTCTCTTCGGGCATCTTCACTATCCACGTATTTTTTGCGATGGAGATCATGCGGGCTATTGTGGTTGGTTTCTTTCTCACGAGGACCCCATGTACTTCGGACGAGTGGTGCAAGGCGTCAACGAAGTAGTTGATTATATCCTATTCTTTGACATCCACGATGGTGGTCCTTTTCTTAGAGAATCTTTGAATAAAACTTCAAAGAGATAGTGCCACAAAAGTACTAGTTTCTGGCATGTTCAAAAAAGTTAATGGACTCTATTTTTAAAACCAACAGTGATACAGCTTCAGTGCTGGCTTGCAGATAACCGGCACTGATATGGTGCTATTTTTAAGGGGTTCTGTGGTAGTACGATGTCCATCATGATGGATAGGATAAGATTAAAAGATTAAAGTGTCTCTTATTATTAATAATTTATTTGTCCCTTAAGAATTTTACTTTTCAGATAAAATTAATAAATTAGTGATAATAGTAAAAGACCAAAGTGTCTCTTATTATTAATAAAATAGTACTGAAAAGTGATAGGTAAAATATGACTGTAAAGTGATAGCTTGGGCCCTCCCGGACCCAACCAGGACTCTACTCGGATCTCCATCCGATCTGTTCGGATATCTATCTAAACCGTTTGGATCTCTATCCAAATTAAGCCCAATTCGAATGCTATTCGACTCCAATGTTCCAACTCGTTTAGTGTGTGACCCTGTAGGTTCATATATAGCTTGGTTAACGTATAGAAACTCCTTTCAATACTCTGTTAACAGCAGCCTCTAGCAAAGCATATTAACCCAAGAATATGTAAAGATCATATCGGTTGAATCTTATAATGTTCATATGTACATGTCCCTTTGCCTCACGATATTGATTGAGCATAAGGTGAGATTTATGCCATCCTATCAATAGCTCGATCTTCTCTCGATCTTCATACTAGATTATAACTTGTGATCAATTCCTTAATCACATCGGCATAGCCATGCACTTCTCTAATCCATTACATCGAGGGGCCCAGAGATATCTCTCCTGCAAGGAGGGACAAATTCCATCTTAAGCACTCACATCTCGCTACATGTTTCATTGTAGACCCGATGACTACTTTTATAACTACCTAGTCACGAAATAGTGTTTAGTTGTCCCAAAGTAAGCTACTACGCATGTTGGGAACCATGGAGATCTCAGGTCTAAGGACTTTACATAAATACTACTGAGACCAACTGATGACACGCGAAATCTCAACAGTGCATCATAGTGGGTCTATCCAACATATGTTTTCCAATATATGTCTATGTTATTAAGTTGCTATCTCCATACCCATGATCCATAAGATATGATCATCAATCAATACACATGCCAATCTCAGTCATATCTATTCCACATATGACTTAAACCAATCAAGGATCATCTATAAATAGTCATATTATGAGTCTCATGAACAAATCACGTATTTGTTGATCCATAATGGCAATATATTTCAAGGAACATAACGGAGTTTCATAAATATAGTATGTTTCATACAATATCTCCATGTTAACTCTAGGGCATAATGCTAACAATCTCTCACTTGCACTAGAGTCAACTATATAGGTATCTAATACCCATAGACCTAGTATGCACGTCGTGCTTGGGCTACGGGAGTGGCTTTGTCAATGAATCTACAACATTTAGATCGGTTTGCACTTTGCATATCTTTACATCTCTCCTATCCACTATCTCGTGGATCAGATGATATCGCCGAAGAATGTATTTGGACTTCTGGTATGACCTAGACTTATTTACTTGTGCAATAGCCCCATTATTATCACAATAGGGGTTTATTGGACTGGAAGCACTAGTCATCACACCAAGCTCAGAAACAAATTTCTTGTTCCAAGTAGCCTCCTTAGCAGCTTCCAAAGCAGCTTCCAAAGCAGCTATGTACTTGGCTTCTATTATAGAGTTAGCTACCGTCTCTTGCTTAGAACTATTCCAGCTCACCGCTCCACTATTGAGGCAAAAAACAAATCCAGATTGCAATCTATCGTCATCCTCGTCAGTTTAGAAGCTTACATCGGTGTAACCACTTACAACGAGCTCTTCCTCACCTCTATAAACTAGGAACATATCCTTAGTTCTTCTCAAGTACTTCAAGATATTCTTTACAGCTATCCAGTGACTCTCACCTAGATCCTATTGGTATTTGCTCGTAACGCTCAAAGCATACGAGACGTCTAGGCGTGTACAAAGCATGGCATATATAATGGATTCAATTGCCAAAGTATATGGAATCACATTCATCTTATCTCGCTCATCAGGTGTACTCGGACACTGAGTCTTGTTGAGACTTATGCCATGTGACATCGGCAAGAAACATCTCTTGGAATCCGGCATGTTGAACCTCTTCAATACCTTGTCAATGTATGTATCTTGGCATAATCCAATTTGCCTCCTTGATCTATCTCTATAGATCGTGATACCTAGAATATATGCTGCTTCTCCTAAGTCCTTCATAGAAAAACTATTTTTTAGTGCAAACTTAACAGAGTCCAGCATAGATATATTATTTCCGATTAACAATATGTCATCTACATATAGTATCAAAAATACAAGTGCGCTCCCACTAGCCTTCTTGTAAACACAAGGCTCTTCTTTATTTTTGATGAAACCAAACCCTTTAATCACATCATCAAAATAAATATTCGAACTCCGAGATACCTGCTTCAATCATAAATGGATTTTTGTAGTTTGCATACCTTTCCAGCCAATTGTTGATCAACAAAACTAGTCGACTGTGTTATGTACACATCCTCACTCAGATTTCCATTAAGGAGAGCTATTTTAACATCCATCTGCCATATTTCATAATCAAAATATGCAGCAATCGTTAGAATGATCTGAATAGACTTTAGCATTGTGACGGGCGAGAAGGTTTTATCATAATCAACACCTTGAATCTATTTGAAACCTTTTGCCACCAATCATGCTTTATAGATGTGAACATTTCCATCTATGTCTATTTTCTTCTTGAAAATCCATTTACACTTAATGGTTTTTACACCATCGGGTGGAGCAACCTAGTTCTAAACCTGATTGGTGTATATGGATTCAAGCTCAGAACTCATGGCTCCAAGCCATTTCTTAGAGTCTGGTCCCACAATCGCTTCTTCATAGGTCTTGGGCTCATCGTTATCCAACAACAATATATCCCGTTCATGAGTGGTGAAGAACATGAACCTCTCAAGTGCATGCCATAGCCTCTCTGACCTACGTGGTGTAACAGGTTCTTCAACACCTTGATTATCTTGTTGTGGTTCTGTGGGAGTTGAAGCATTTTCAGATGTTTCTCGAACTTCTTCGAGATGCACCGAGCTCCCACTTACCCTTCCTAAGAGAAACTCTTTCTCCAAGAATACACTATGTCGGGTGACAAACACTTTGCTGACGTCCCTATTATAGAAACAATATCCTTTTGTTTCCTAAGGATACCCGATAAAGAAGCACTTGTCGGATTTGGGAGTAAGCTTATCAAACTGTAAACGCTTTACATAAGCTTCACAACCCCAAATTTAAAAAAAAAGATAGATTAGGATGACGTCTTGTCCATATCTCATATGGCGTCTTTTCAAACGACTTTGATGGAACCCTATTTAGTGTGAAAGCGGCTGTTTCAAGAGCATATCCATAAAAGGATAATGGAAGATCACTTTGGCTCATCATTGATCGGACCATATCTAATAAGGTATGATTTCTTAGCTCGGAAACCCTATTCCACTGAGGTATTCTAGGTGGAGTCAATTATAGAACAATTCCGTAATCCTTTAGATAATTACCAAACTCAAGGCTCAGGTATTCTCCTCCACGATCCGATCATAGAAACTTGATTGTCTTTCCTAAATGATTTTGTACTTCATTCTGGAATTCTTTGAACTTTTAAAAGGACTCCGACTTATGCCTCATTAGGTAAATATATCCATATCTACTAAAGTCATCGGTAAAAGTTATGAAGTACTGAAAACCACCTTTGTCTATTGAGCTCATTGGCCTACACACATCAGTATGTATGAGTGCCAACAACTCACTTGCCCTCTCACTCTAACCTCTGAAAGGTGCCTTTCTCATCTTGCCAAGTAAACAAGATTCACATGTCTCAAATGATTCAAAATCAAAAGAGTCGAGAAGACCATCTCTATGGAGCTTTTCCATGCATCTCTCTTTTATATGACCTAGACAACAATGCCAAATAAATGTGGGATTTAAATCATTAAGACGTTGCCTTTTTGTATTAATGTTATAGATGTGTGATTCTTTAGGATTCAAAATGTATAATCCATTCTCTAATGGAATATGACAATAGAACATATCTCTAAGATAAACTGAACAACCATTGTTCATTGATCTAAAGTCAGAACCTTCTGCTTGCAAGTATGAAGCAGAAATTACGTTTTTACATAGAGTTGGAACAAAATAATAATTACTTAATTCCAAAATTAATCATAAAGGTAGAGATAATGGCATGGTGCCGACGGCAACCGCAGCAACTCTTGCTCCATGAGCAAGATTGATTTCTATAACATTTATACATGAAGCAGAAGTCGTACTTTCTTTCTTCTTGAGATCCTCCAAGTACTTCTTGTAGTTTCTCTTCCAATGACCTGGCTCCTTGCAGTAAAAGCATACTGCATCTTGAGCTACCCCTTTCTTGTCTCTTTTGGTCTTGGAATTGCTCGCGATCTCATCGGGAGTCAACTTCCTCTTGACCACACATTTCTTGACATAGGGCTGTTTCTTGCCTTTCTGTGACATCATCACATTACTGCTGTTTGTCACGTCTAAAAATTCTAACCATTTCCTTGCGATTTATTATGCGGAAAATACCCTTGTCTAGGAATCAGCCGAGGTACATAATAGATAATTTAATAGACATTGATACCATTATTGTTCACGACGAAATAAATAAAATACTTATTACAGAGGTGGCATTGGAACCTCAAACAATAATGATAATCATAAATAACTCCTAAATAACTTTATTGATGAAGCGACGACTCCACTCCACAGGTAGACTTGACTAGGCCTAGCTCAAAAGGCACCACCTTCATCTTCGCTGATGAACTCCTCTTCTAGTGATGGGTCATCAACATAGCCATGAGCTAGTTCTGGTTGGCAAGCACATGTGCCAAAGTAGGGTTCTCTGGCATGGGAGGCAAAAGATGGGGCTGGTGCTGCTACTGAGACTGTCCATTGTTGGCTCCATTAGCTTCATCCATTCTGTCATGAGAATTGATGTGGTGAGTCTGAACCATCTTGCTGAAGAGAACAAATGGAAGAGGGGATAGGCAGAATTTAGAAGGACAAGAGAGAAAAGAAAAAAACATCTTGTACTGATCTAAAATTCGTTATGATTTTTATTAGACTCCAGAAGAAATACTCCTAGGTGCAGATGTATCACAGAAAGCCGATACAAACCACATACTACAGATAAGCAAAGCTAACAAGCATTTAGCCTAAGCAAAACAAACGCCTAACACAACGTACTAAAGGTAGCATTTAGCCTAAGCAAAACAAACGCCTAACACAACGTACTAAAGGTACATGGAGATACTAAGCGCTTGGCTTCTCTGAAGCTGGATCAAAAGAAAACTCTAGCTCTTCTGGATCACTCTCTAACATGACTCTGTCTTCCTCATCATCTTCACCCTCATCACTCTCGATGACAATGATCTCCTCTTCACGCACTCTCTTGATCACCTGTACCCTGGGTGGCATCTGAACTCGCTTCCTTGTGGTATGACGGATCCTGGGACCTCCTGGTGGCGACTCTCCTTTTAGGGCAGCAACTTCCTTACGTAGTGCATCCACTTGATTCTGCAACTGATAGATGGTCTGTCGGTTCCGATTCTCTTACTCATGTGCTCTAATGAGTGTATCCTTGTGACAATACTTCATCGCCTTCAGTATATTTGTCACCCTGACCATAGTAGCACTGTCTTCTTCCCTAGTGGGTGAGTACTCTGCATAATCATCATGGTGAGTCTTCCTCGAGTGATACCTGTACTCTGACGCTGACAACTTAGCTACATAGCGATCTCGAAGCTCTCCAATAGCAGCATAAGCAGCTTCCTGACAAGCATGATCAAAATTCCTTCCTTCTGCTTTAACTATCATTGAGGGGATAGTCTCTGTTTCACTCATGATGGAAACAGCTAGTTCTACCATTTCGGGAGAAACTGACCTGACTTGGGCATAGGTGGGAACCTTCTGATATCCACAGAAAAATATCATATGCCTCAACTCCTTAACAAAACCTTTCATCCTGAAACACCTTCGGGGCTGGGATCCTTTGGCACACATCTAAGAAGAACAAATTAAAATAAAATCAGCACCACTTTTCTAGAAAAAGAAGCACCCTTTTGAAGAGAGAAGAGAAGCAGAGAGGAGTATAACTAGAAAAAAATATTTAGCTCCTAAGGTTAAACCATTTGGCCATCCCAACAGTCAAGGTAGCTCTGATACCAACATATCACGTCCAGAAATTCCAACCATTTCCTTGCGAATTATTGTGTGGATGGTACCCTCATCTAGGAATCAGTCGAGGCACACGACAGATAATTTATTGGACATCGAAAGAATTATTGTTCATGACAAAATAAATAAAGTACTTATTACAGAGGTGGCATT
Organism: Zizania latifolia; assembly: GCA_000418225.1. Classification (NCBI taxonomy): domain Eukaryota; kingdom Viridiplantae; phylum Streptophyta; class Magnoliopsida; order Poales; family Poaceae; genus Zizania; species Zizania latifolia. The sequence goes on from KE372905.1 coordinate 250,601, forward strand.
AGAACCTTAAACAATAATTACAATCATAAATAACTCCTAAATAACTTTATTGATGTAGTGACGACTCCACTCCACAGGCAGACTTGACCGAGCCTAGCTTAAAAGGCACCACCTTCATTTTCGCTGACGGACTCCTCCTCTGGTAGTGGGGGATGCAAGGGTAAGTATTTTGAATACTCAGCAAGCCATCCAAACGGAACAGTTATAATACACAGGGGATACAATGGATGGCATAATAGGGTTCATTTGCATAAAAAGAGCATTAAAGAGAGATAGAATTTAAAGAGTGGTTCTAATTAAGTTGGAACCTGAAAAGCAGTATTAATCCATTCACTGAATAACTCTCACCTAGAGTCATCAGACCCAAAAACCAACCAAACCACTCTAACCAGAGCTAACCAGGTTGAATAGAAAGTAAAATAGGTTAATTAAGTAACAATGGAACTAATCGCGAGTGACCTTGCATTGCTGTCCTTAACCATGGATATAGCTATTCGAATAGTTTTACTCTAATCAGAGGTGCACAACTTTACCCATAAGACACAGCCCTACAATATGTCACCATGCACCTCAATACCACCACGGTACATTAGAAAAGAGCCGTGATATGACAATCCACCTAGAAGCTCTAAGCTTCACACGTAGGTTCCCATCACACCCGATATCCCCCTAGTGCTCCCCATCCGTATAGCAAAGACTTACACCAGTGCAGGACTATCGGCCATCTCAATGCTTCACCTAGGATCTCTAGGCTTCCGGTCAAACCATTACCCATGTTAGCTTGTGGTGAGTGCGAGTTTACAGTGCAAAAGCGACCCATGAACTAGTCATTAAAGTGTCATGAGTACGACTAGCAGAACCACATATCTTGTACTCACAACCCACCTTAATCAAATTTTATTGACATTTAATTCATGAACCAGTTCAATATTCAACTAGTAATCATAAGCCAACATTAACACGTAAGTGGTATTAAATAGCATAATGAATGTAATACTAGTTTCTAAGCAGGGCTAAGCAATCTTAAGCATCCAGATAAATCATAGTAAAGATTCATACTGGTCAAGTTAAATAATCCCTAGGTAAACAAGGAATGGGTAAATGACAACAGGGAGCAATACAAGCAGGGTTCATATCCCAATCCCAGTGATATTCTAAAATAAAGTGCAATTTTAAAAGAATAGTAGCTTTGAATATATGAGTTCAACATGATCAAATGGGAGACTTGAACAACTTGTCTTGCTGAACAGGGATAAAAATGGGCGATTCCTCGATGTCAACAGGCTCTTCTGGCACTTTGGAGACTAAACAGCAATACAAGCAAACGATAATAGAGCTCAATTTTAGAAAAATTCTACAATTTGAATGGTTAAATTTGGAATTCAGATGAATTAGATATGAATTTTTGAAGTTTGAACACTGTTGTGTTAATTTTAGAAAATAAATTGAATTATGACGCAATACTGAATTATTTTTCTAAAGAAATTCAGAATTATTGCACAGCAGGGGGCAAACGTGCGTGCAGGCGGGGGCCATGTGGCAGCCACGGGGTGGCCACGCGATCGGCAGCGTCCGAGGTGATGCTAAAGCGGTAGCCACGCATGCGCCACGTCGGCGCCATGCCTAGGCGACGGCGGTGGGCAGCGGCTCAGGACCCGATGGTCGACGGCAAACAACAGCTGGAGGCGAGCAGAGGCGGCGGAGCAACGACACACGTGGAGATGATGATCAGCGGCGCTATGGCTCGGGTTAGGGGGTCTCAACGATGGCTAGGAGCTCAGAGGTGCTTTAAATAAGATCGACCGGAAAGATAGAGGTCGGTACGGCACCGGCAATAGAGGGACGGTGGTTATGGTTCAGGCGGGCGGCTCGGAGGCAGTTATGACGGCAGGCCGGGCCTGATTCCATAGGGAAAAAGACCAGGGCGGTGAGGGGATCATGAATCCGGGCTCGAATTCAACCCACGGCAACGGTGGAGGTGGATTGCATGGCGGGGACGCGGAGCCGGTGTGGCTAGAGGAAGGAGAAGGGCCTGACTAGCGGGGCCCACATGTCAGCGGTAGCGGGGCACGCGCGGGGCAGCTGGGCCTACAGAGCGAGCTAGGCCGAGGCACGTGGGAGTGGGCTGGCGGGGCGGCGCGCGTGAGAATGGCCTGGCCGAAGGTCGGCCCAAACAGTGGGATTTGGTTTTTAAAATAAAAATTGATTTTAAAATCCTTTTTCTTTTAGGATGAGCTCCAAAAATTAAGAAAAAAATATTTTTGGCATAGAAAAATTCTAGAAAAATTCCTGAAAAATTCTTTACATTTTTAGAGACTTTTGCAAAAAATTTCAGCAACATTTTATTTGCAAAATTTTCTTCCTCAAATTTTAATACTCAAGATTCCTTTCTTTTCTTTAGTGAAAACTCTATTTTCATTTTCTTTTACTAAAAATTCTTTTTCTTTTTATTTTATTCACAACTTTTATATTTTGAAATTTTCAAGCTATGACACTGTTTTTCTTAATGCTCTCCTCGGCTGTTTTTAGCATCCCATGCAATTCCGTCAAGGTTTTATCCATGCTATTCATATGATAATTGAGTATGAACAGTTTAAAACTCGATGGTAGGAATTAAAGAATCAGGTCAGTAGCCAACTCTTTGCTAAGAAGAAAGCCTAGCTTTTTCAGACTCTCAATATAACCAATCATCTTGATAACATGGGGACTGACGGGATTCCCTTCAGCAAGCAGCCTTCACGCAAATAAGGATTTTGAGGTGTTGAACATCTCGACCCTCGCTTGGTTCTCAAACATACCACGTAGACCCACAATAATATTGTAAGCGTCTGTGCTCTCATATTGCTTCTGAAGCTCGGAGGATATTGTGGCAAGCATGAGACAGCTCACGTCAAGGCAATCATTAGTGTGCTTCTCATAAACACGCCGTGCAGCCACAGTGGCATTATCAGGCAAGTCATTATGGTAGGCACTACTAGAGAAGTGACCTTTCATCCATCCCTTTCAGTACACATTCCAACTGGAGCCAGTACCAAAAGTCATCTACATCGGTCAGAAAAGAGAGAGAACGTCATGGGTAGCCGCAACCGGTACTAATAAAGAGTTTTAGTACTAGGTCGGGAGACCGCCTAGTACTAAACTTATCAGTACCAGTTGTAGTACCCACCCAGTACTAAAAGCCTATGCATTAGTACTGGGTCAGCATACCAACCGGTGCTAATAACTTTAGCACTGGGTGGTATCCTGAACCGGTATTAAATCTTTTGTGATATCCCCAACCCCAAAAATCCCCTGTTCCATATTTCAGCCTCTGTTCTTTAGTTCTTCTTCCGCCCATATAACCAGTTCAAGGTTTAGGGTTTCACCCAGCCAACCGCTCATCGTCGATCCAGATCGGGCGCTAACCACATGGCAAGCCTCGCAAGTGGTGCCTCCGGACATCATGCTTCCAACAGTAGGCCCGCTCCCCCTAGGGTACGTTGTTTTCCTCATTTTTGGCTATTTTAGGATTGATTGAACGCTGCATTATGAGATGTAAAATTTGGCCGATCTGTACTGCAAATGCTATGTATAGATGTAGTAATCCCTACGAATAATCTTAGTATTGTAATGCACATGTGACTTCCATTTATGTGTCGGTCGACTAGCATGCCCTCTCACTCAAATATGCAATGGAAATGTTACATCTTTAGTACCTCATCAACTTTTGTACAATCTCAAGTGAAATTAGTTTGACACAATTACCTATTTTAGGTGCTGGCTTATGAGCCGAAGGATTGCCTTATGAGAATCGGTCATTGGCAAAGGCTTTACATCATATATATATACATTGCATTTTCTATTTACGTGCTAATAAAATCATAACAAACTGATGCATTTGATGTTATCTCACTATTCTAGTTTCTACCAAAAAGCTAGGTCAATCACCATAACATGCACGAGGGTGACACTCTTGAGATATCAACAAGAGATGGCTACACCAATATGATCGATGTTGTAAAATATGGAAGCACCTTCTGCCTGGGTAAAGGGTGGTCTCAATTTTATTACCGAGTCAGCCTAGAAGATGGAGACCTTATGGTACTAACAATGGGAGCCCCGCTGTTCGCCAGGGCTACCATTTTCAATAATGATGATGAAGAGAAAGTCCCACAAGCCATAATAGTGGACTTAAGTGATAGCGGTACATGTATATGACGAACTCGCATTACTTATATACATACAAGCCGATAATTATTTTGTATATGTACTTACTGGCTTTTTTATAATGGCAGATGATGCTATTGGATCCGCACGGCCAGCTAAGAAGAAGATAAAACAGAAATCCAGAGAAGGCGACAACGACCAATTGAAGACCATATGTTTTTTTGGCAATCCAATAGATCTAACAGCAAAAAGGAAGGCTCTCATTCAAGATATCTTGGCTACGAAATCCTCTAGTACTCAATTATATATCTATACAATCAATTCATCGGTCATCAAGAAAAACAGGATGGTAAGCAGTTTGCACTTGTCACAATTGCAAACATCTACACCTAGCTATATGCACTTGACTTGTCTAACTAGCTACCGGAACATTTAATTGTAACAGTACTTTTCAAGGCAGTATTGTGAGAAATATATCATACCTCACCTACACCAGTAGACCATAGAGATCCAAGTGACAGCAGCAGGAGGCACACTAGTCCCAATTGCAGTGCACAAATCGACAGATGGGTGCTGTTACCTGATGCCTGGTTTTGGCTATTTTCTGCAAGCCAACGAGATAATTGTCAACATAACTTGTGCTTTCCATTTTGACATTAGCAATGGTGCACTGGAGGCAACTATGTATGTGCTTTAGCTTGCAACAGCATCTGTTATATGGTGTAAATTGTTGGTACGTACTTTGATTGGCTAAAATAAAACCATGTTGTATCGCTCTTCGGTGGACATCTGAAGTAAAATGAAATAAAAATTAGTTGTGACCAAATTGAATTGAAATGAAATCAAACTCAGTTGAGTAGAATTTGGATTGAAATACAATCCAAATTAGTTGTGGATAATTTGAAATGAAATAAAATCCAACTTAGTTGAGTAGAATTTGAATTGAAATGAAATCCAACTTAGTTGTGGAGAATTTGAATTGAAATGAAATATAACTCAGTTGAGTATAATTTGAATTGAAATAAAATCAAACTCACTTGAGTAGAATTTGAGTTGAAATGAAATCAAACTCAGTTGAGTAGAATTTGAATTGAAATTAAATCTAAATTAGTTGTCGAGAATTTGAAATGAAAAGAAATCCAACTTAGTTGAGTAGAATTTGAATTAAAATGAAATCCAAATTAGTTGTGGAGAATTTGAAATGAAATGAAATCCAACTCAGTTGAGTAGAATTTGAATTAAAATAAAATCAAACTCAGTTGAGTAGAATTTGAATTGAAATGAAATCCAAATTAGTTGAGTAGAATTTGAAATGAAATGAAATCCTACTCAGGTGAGTAGAATTTGAATTGAAAAAAATCAAACTCAGTTGAGTAGAATTTGAATTGAAATGAAATCCAAATTAGTTGTGGAGAATTTGAAATGAAATGAAATCTAACTTAGTTGAGTAGAATTTGAATTGAAATAAAATCTAAATTAATTGTGGAGAAATTAAAATGAAATGAAATCCAACTCAGTTGAGGAAGAGGCACGCGGAGGCACGACGAGACAGTGATGAGGATAAGTCGGCAACAAGGATGAGTCAGCAACGAGGACGAGTCAATGATGGAGAGACATGATGAGGCGGCGGTGAGGATGAGTCGATGCAGCGAGGATGATTCGGCTAAGCAACGGAGGCCGCGATAGAATGGAGGACGGCGGAACAAAGGCCGTGACATTACGGAGGCCATGACGGAGCGGAGGATGATGGAATGGTGGGGCGATGAGCAGGACGAAGCGGTGATGGCACCGATGAGAGGCTAGACTTAGGGTTCAGTGTGAAAATGAAAACGTGGCCAGTTTACTGCTGGCCCTACCTATATATACCCAGGAGGCACCTATAGTGACAGGCGGTAACTACCGTCTGTCACTACTGACTTAACATTAGTGACAGGTGTTAACTATCACCCATCACTATTGGCCTAGTTGCACTTGGCACAACACTTGTGCGGTCACTATAAAAATGATCGCACAAGTGTTGTACAGTGCCGATTGTTCAACGACGCCATGGATTAGCTTGTGTGGGATGAAGTCTAGTCTGACGCATCCACACACCAGTGGATGGGTCGAGCTAGGCAACATCTATCACAAGCCTCCATGGCCAAGAAAGAAGAGAGGTACGAGAAGAAATTTTAGTGTTCTGAAGACGAAATGTAGGCAACCAGGGTATTTAAAAGGGCTGCACTAATGTCAATTAATGGTGCCATCTACTAATCTTCACTAACTACCCTATAGTAATTAAGTACATTAATGATGGGCAATAATTACGGCCCATCACTAATGGTCATTAGTGATGGGCAGTAGTAATTGCCCATCACTAATGTACTAGTAGGACTTGAAACAACACTTGTGCGGTCACTATAAAAGTGACGGCACAACTTCCATGCATTTATTGTCATAGATATGACTTGCCATAAAATTCAACCTATAAAATTCATTCACATCTCAGTATTTCAACATTTATTGCACATATATTACACAAATTAGAAAAGTACATCTTACACTTAAAAGACATATGTCCATGATATTACAATGAAGATTGATCATCGCAACAACAACTGTATATACAATTTAACTTTTACACCTTTTATTTTCTTACTTTCTTAACGTATAATCCTTCAGCATGGTCAGAGCATGGGTACGGAGTCTTCTCATTTGGTTTAACCTGTGACATAATTGTGGTAGCAAAATGAGGTATCTCATCAAACTGATTGTACTCATCCACATCAACAATATTTTCAACACCCACAATCCGTCTTTTTTCACCTAGGACAACATGAAGCTTCTTATTTATTGTATCAGGCATATAAAATACTTGAGCAACTTGTTTAGTGAGCATGAAAGGTTCTTCTTTATAGCTGACCTATTTCAGATTTACACTAGTGAATCCGTACTTGTCGGCCATAACGCCTTTTGTTCCATTGACCCAGTAGCATCAAAACAGAGGTATCTTGAATCCTAGGTAATCAAGTTCCCATATCTCCTCTATTTGATAGTAATATATGCTCTTTACATTGTTGTTGTCATAGGTATCTATACGAACACCACTGTTCTGGTTTGTGCTCTTGCTATCTTGATCAACTGTGTAGAATTTATAACCGTTTATATGGTAACCTTGATATGTTGTAATTGTGTATATAGGGCTTGTTGCTAGCTGCTTGATTGATTCACTAGTTGGGGTACTCGATTGAGTGATCCGATCTCAAAACTAACTGTTGAATCTTTTAATGTGTTGTTTTGTAATCCAAGCTCTGGTACGAGATGAGTTCTCCATAGAAAGAATGTGATTGTGCCCAACGATATATGGTGACACTTCGCTCGACTATTACAACACAGGGAAATGAGCTTAGTCATATGCCTTTGGTGGAGTAATTGTTTTCTTGCCTAGGATTTCTTGACTTGCTAGTCTACCCTCATGGTGAGAGTGAGGCACACAAATTGGGTTATCTAGGTCTATGTACTCACCACACCACTTTACTACCTCTCGCTAGAGAACCCTATGCGATGCAACCCTTGGGTAAAGAATGGTTCCTGATGTACTTCTTTAGAACACACATGTATCTCTCATACGGGTACATCTGATGCAAGAAAACATGCCCAAAATAGTAAAATTCTTTGATGAGATGTGAGGTGAGATGTAGAGGCAAGAATTGTTCTCTATCTGTCTATTGTGAATGTAGCCCCGGTCATAAACCCATTTCTTTGAGATCTGCTCTAGCATTCTCATGATCTTTTGTTTTGCTTATCATATATAGCATTGTTCTGAGGAGACTGTCATACACGTTTTTCTCAACATGCATTGTATCGATGGCATGACGAACATCTATGTATTTCCAATAATCAAGCTCTCACAAAACTGATTTCTTGTTCCACATTCCATCATAACGGTTGGAAAGATGTTTTCGCTTGCCAATGACAACATTTATGCCTTTTACCTGCTCATATACCTCTGCACCGCTAAAATGCCTTGGAGGTCCTTTCTTTATGGTACCATCAAACTACAGCTTCATTCTCCTGTATGATTGTTTCATTGGAACAAAACATCAATGACGCATGTATATCGTTTTCTTAAAATGGTTCAACCATGTGCTCGATGTTTCCTCCAAGCACTGTCTGCGAGATTTACCTTTTCTTTTGCTTTGTCCAGACAAGTTATAATGAGCCAGCAGGTTATTTATTGTGACAAACAACATGGCATGTAGCTAAAAGTACTCCCACATGTACTGGTCCAAAACCTCAACACCTACATGTCATAGAGTTTTTAGATCATTCACCAAAGGTCTGAGGTATACGTCGATGTCATTGCCAAGTTGTTTAGAACCAGATATCAAGATCGACAACATGATATATTTATGTTTCTTACAAAGCCAATGTGGAAGGTTGTATATAGACAATAATACTAGCCATGTGCTGTGCGCACTACTCATGTTACCAAAGTGGTTCATGTCATCCATACTCAAGGCAAATCTAATATTCCTGCAATCTTTAGCAAACCATCGAAATATGGTGTTAATTGTTCTCCACTGAGCAGAATCTGCTAGGTGTTGTATCATCGAGTCATTTTTACGAGCCTCTTTGTGCCACCTTAGCCATTTAGGCTCATTTGCATTTGCAAACATCCATTCAAAAGGGGATAACAGAGAAATACCATATCACCTTCCTCGAAACATTTCTTCTCTTGCACCCATCGTCTAGTTCTTCATCGTCTTTTCTATTCTTGAATCAATGTGTCCCACATGTTGGATGTCTATCAAGGTCTGTATACTATCCACAAAAAAGAACACAATCATTAATACATGCACGTATTTTCTCTATATCCAATCCTAGTGGACATACGATATTCTTAGCACCATACACAGTAGTAGGCACCTTATTCTCTTCTGGTAGCAGGTCTCTCAGCAAATTCAATAATACTTTAAAACTCACATCAGACCATTTGTATGTTGCCTTCATTTGGAGCAATGTCAAGACAGTCTATAAGACTGTGTGCTTCTCTATGCGGCCAGGATAGACCGTTGTTTGCAAGTCTCGAATAAGTTTTTAGAATTGGGCAAACTCTTCTTTAGAATATTCAACTTGTTCCTCCTTATAACGCACCATCTGATTAACATTGTCCACTATATCCGTATACATATCTTTATTAATTCCTAATATATCATTGTCGCTCATGTAAAACATATCACCAACCCCACCTTAATCTGTACTACCATCGGTACCAATCTGATCTACATCACCATCATTTTTTCCTTCTTCGCCATGCTTGTTCCATAACTAATATCTCTCCTTAAATTCACGTCTTAGCAAATGGTCGTAGATATATTCAGATTTTTAAAACTTTTTTCATTTTTACAGTCATAGCATGGACACCACATTGTAGTCTTTCCCTGAGTTTCTGTGTCTGCTATAGCAGCACTCATAAAAGACTTTACCCCACTTAAATATTCATTGTAAGTACGACAATCAAGATACATCCAGCTTCTTGTTGTTGGTATCAACAAATTTATTAAAAAAACAACCATTCAAATTTATGACTTACGGTAATTAAAGCTAGACTTTGGGCACTAATAGACAGGGTAGGTCCTAAATTCTATCCGAGGATGTGCGCCCACGTAGCTAGACCCTATGGTCCCATACGGTTCTAGAGAGAATTTCGACAGCATCTCCCCGTAGTTCTCCAAATACATGTCTCGACTTAGAGTCGAGAGAGTTGTGTATCTAGAGAACAACAGAGAGATACCACTGAAACTCTCTCTAGAACCGTACAAGACCACAGAGTCTAGCTACGTCGGCCGCACATTCCTAGACTGTCCAAAGTGCTTGAACAATTCAGGAGCGTCTCCATATAAATATGACCAGTTGTCCGGTCATATTTATAATCCAACACTCCCGAACGGGAGACGACGTAATCGGTTGCACAACTCTAACTCACCATGCATTTGTATTATATTTTAATATATTAAAATTTGTAACAAAATTAATTTATAGCAAAGATCCATCAGTTGTTAATTAATTAATTATTTCACGTAACAGTGCGGATCATCATAGCTAGGTGCACGTGGTTGGCCAGCCAGTGGCTACGGGACTTAATTATGGTCAATTTGCAGTTATGGGACAAGAGTGAAGCCGGTGGTGGGTAGGAGCAATAAGTGCGGAGCTCATCAGTGGATCTGAGCTCGTAACTGCTTAAATACTTATAATTAGTGATGGTTACTGCCAAAAACCCGTCACTAATGGTCACTAGGGTTGTAGGCTCTTCAGTGACGTGGGTAAAATAACACGCATCTCTAAAGAGCACACCCTATAGTGACAGGTGATACTGAGACCCATCACTAATAGGTGTGTCCCTCTTTACTGATGGGTCGTAATGTGACACATCAATAATACTGGGACCCTTTATTGATGGGCCATAGCACGACCACTACTGTAGAAACCATCATCAGTGTTGGGTCAAAATCACTATTAGTTTTGGATTTTGAACCATCACTGATTAGTCAGAACTGATAGTCCACGACTATCAGTGGCTATTCGTAATAGAACCACCACTGATACTCACTTTCAGTGTTGATTCTGTTATGAACCGCCACTAAAAGTGAGTATTAGTGACGGTTCTATTACGAACCGCCACTAAAATTGCATAGCATACATCGAGTAACTGGTTATTGCTCACATGATTTGTTGATTGGTCAATCAGAGGTGTGGATGAGCTCTAAGTACATTCATTCATCTATCTTAACTATGTACATTCATTCAAGCACTTGATTAGAAGACGATAAAAGATGGTGCTTGTTTTATTTGTCTTACAATTTCATGTACACAGAGATATCATGCAACAAATTCATGTCACTACCACTTCACATACACCCAATCACAAGACTAGAGTATACATCAATACATACACATACATGCCTTTAAAATCTCTTTTTACAATACTAAAGTAGAGGCCAGATTAGCCGTGTGCCATGCATATTGCAATGTCTCTAAACTTTTATCTTTTGGTCGCTACATCAATAAATTAAAGGAAGATGAGATGAGAAAGAAAAAAGTCATAAAAGCTTTTATAAGAGAATATGTTTAAGAGATTTTATACGTAGGATTTGATTGCTTCTTGATGTCGGCGAGCCCGCGGCTGTTCACGAACATCTTTATGTCATCTCCGGTGAACCTATTCTCTTCTCCTTCTTCATCTTCTCTACGCTCACCATGGTCACCAACTTCTTCTCTGATGCTTCTCTTCTTTACAACAAGGAGTAGCAAGTGTCAGATATTGAAAACAGAAGTAGTAAGTGAAGCGAAAAAGAAAAAGAGATAGGGCAGTGCGTGAGCAGTGAGCAATGGCGTCATGGGATGAGTGATGTATATATACATGTAAGAGTAGCTATCAGTGCTAGTTCGTAATAGAACCGGCACTGATAGTGATGATAGTGTCACTATCAGTGACGGTTCATAATAGAATGTCATTGATAGTGTCACTGAGAGTATCTGTGGCGGTTCTATTATGAACTATCACTGATAGTGCCTATGAACTGGTAGTAATAGTGAAATTCAAAAATTTATGTTTTCGTATTTATAAATCGACAATGATACATATTCAGTGTCGGCTCAAGCATAACCAGCACTAATTATAACATGTTTTGTGGTAGTGGACCCGTCAGTAATACGGGTGTCCCCTTTAGTGACGGACCACATTATGACCGTTACTAATAATGTAGTTTTATTGACGGGTGTAAAATAGTTCGTCACTAAAAATATATTACTAACGCGTGATATTTATTCATCAGTAAAGCTTAGTCACTAAATACTGTTTATATAATAGCGATTTAAAAAACATAGCCGATAAGCAAAAGTACCAAACGGATCTTAAGGTCAGGGTTTGGTACGGCTCGATAGCTAGCCTTTCCTTAGTTCGGGTCTCTCTCCAACTGAAGACTCACATCCAATTACGTACGATCGAGCATGATTTATGAACAGAAGTATCACCATCCACGTAGAATTCCACATAGACGGAGAATGCAGGAGTCAATAATTATGGATTGGTATGCTCGTATTAAATCATATCCGTATATATATACATACTCGCTTATAGATATATATTAATTTTTTTATTATATCTATATGTTTAATATTAACTGGTACCGAATGACAGGAGACTGATAAAGAAAAACTTATGGTGCCCACCGGCACCGCCCGATGCAACGGCAGAGGTTGCTGCTGTATGCTGCTATTGGGAAACAGGTAGGCTACGCTAGCAAAAACAAAATTTTTCTATCTCGCTCAACCCAGGAAACATGCAAGTAATGGGATCATGGATCATTACCTCTAGTCGCGAGACGCGCTAGGGCAGCGGAAGAAGAGTTGGAGAAACGTGTCCTCGATCAACTTTGCCTAGCTCCGTCCAATCGTTGACGGCAAAGTCGATGTATCCTTGCAATCTTCACGAGAAGATCAGCACCGCAGTAGCAGCGGTGCCTCCACGGTATCCACACGTACAGGGACGGGATCACCTCACGTCAGTATGCTAGTACCACGCAGGAGATTAGGGGAGAGACGACCACAGCGGTTGTGGCCAGGAGGAGGTGGCGGATAGGGTGATGGAATTATGCTCAAGAGAATTCTAGGAGAACCGGAAGTTCTGGCTGAGGGCCGGAAGTTCCGAGTTCTGGAGCAACCGGAAGTTCTGGTTGGACCGGAAGTTCTAGGCCAGCCCCAGTTTTGGTTTTCTAGAGGAGCCAGAAGTTCTGGGCCCACCTAGATGAACCGAAAGTTCCGGTTGAACCGGAAGTTTCGGGTCAAAATAAATTCGATACAGAAGGTTATTTTCAGAAGTTCCGGTTAGAACAAGAAGTTCCAGTCCAGGCGAACAGATTAGATCTGTTGGGCTTTAATACAGAACTTTCAGTATTTGAGCCATGACACAGCCTGAAGGTCTTGATGATCCAGAAAATGCTGGGAAGGTTTGCAAGCTGCAAAGGTCCATTTATGGGCTAAAGCAGGCTTCTCGGAGTTGGAATCTTCGCTTTGATAAGGTAGTCAAAGGTTTTGGTTTTATCAAGAATGGAGAAGAGCCTTGTGTTTACAAAAAGACTAGTGGGAGCTCACTTGTGTTTCTGGTCTTATATGTAGATGACATATTACTGATCAGAAATAATATTCCTATGCTAGATGCTATCAAGTCTTCATTGAGAAAAAGTTTCTCAATAAAAGATCTTGGAGAGGCAGCATACATCTTGGGCATAAAGATCTATAGAGATAGATTAAGAAGGCTAATTAGATTAAGCCTAAGCATGTACATTAACAAGGTATTGAAATGGTTCAATATGCAGAATTCCAAGAAAGATTTCCTGCCAATGTCACAAGGTATTTATCTCAGCAAGAGTCAGTATCCTTTGATGCCTGATGAGCTGGAGAAGATGAGTGCGATCCCGTATGCCTCCGCAATCGGATCCATCATGTATGCCATACTTTGTACGCACCCAGATGTTTCTTATGCTCTAAGAGTCACGAGCAGATATCAGTCAAACTGGAGTGAAAGTCACTGGGCGGTAGTTAAGAGTATCATTAAGTACTTGAGAAGTACTGGGGATATGTTCCTGGTGTGTGGAGGTGAGGAGGAGCTCGTTGTAAATGGTTACTCCGATGCTAGCTTTCAAACCGACAAGGACGATTCACGATCGCAGTCAGGATTTGTGTTCTGTCTCAATGAAGGTGCAGTGAGTTAGAAGAGTTTCAAGCAAGAAACGGTTACAAATTCAACAACAGAGGCTGAGTATATTTCAGCTTCGGAAGCTGCGAAGGAGGCAGTTTGGATCAGAAAGTTTGTTTTTGAGCTGGGTGTTGTCCCTAGTGCATCCAGTCCAGTGGACCTCTATTTTGATAATAGTAGTGCCATTGCGCAAGCCAAGCAGCCTAGGTCGCATCAGAAGTCCAAGCACATACTACGGCGCTATCACCTGATCCGTGAGATTATAAATAGAGGTGATGTGAAGATCCGCTTACACCAAAACCCGGAATTTCCGGCCTCAGGCCAGAACTTCCGATTCCCCCAGAATTCTCTTGTGCATATTTTCATCAATCTCCCACTTGCACAAGAGCTAATTCTTGCAAGTTTTAAATTCCATTCCCTTAAGCTTGTGACCCGATAGATTCATATGTGAACGGCTGCAACCGGGAAACTTTTTTCAGATCGCTAGTCAATAGCGGTACCTAGCAGTACATACTGACCCCTGAATGCATATAAAAATATCATATCAACTAAACCTTGATATACTCACGCACCAATCCCTTTACCACACAACATCAGTGAAGCTCAAGGCAAGATTCGTGCCATCCTTGTGATAGCTCGACACTTCACTCGATCAAGTAGTGGATGAATCATGATTAACTCTTTAATCATAGTGGCATGGCCATGCACTTTCCCAATCTGACTATCTCGAGAGGCCCAGAGTCGTCTCTCCCATTATTTAGGAGGGGTAAATTCCATCTTGATCGCTCACATTCCACGACATGTTTCATAACATACCCAAAAGCAACCTTTATAACTACCCAGTTACAAAATAGCGTATGGAAGCCCCTAAGTGTGTTACTACACATTCTAAAATCAATGACAATCTCAGGTTAAAGGATTCTGCATGTACACCATTTGAGATGACAATTGATGGCACATCAAGAATAATAATCCCAGCAGTATCTCAAGGTGGGTCTATCCAATACCATGTTCTCTAACATGTGTCCACATCACTGATTTGATATCTCCATATTTATGATTCGTGAAACATGATCATCAATCAGTCAGATGTGCTAATCTATAAATCATCACTGTCCCACATAATGATAAAACAAAGAGTCTCACAAACAAGTCACATGCTTAATGATCAATGTAGATGATAATTATTCAAGGAACAAGATAACCAATTATTTAAAAGTACATTAGTATAGACAAGACTCCTTCTCTCATATACACTAGACTCTATCACACTAGTATCTAATACCCATAGAGCTCAAGTACGCCTCATGCTTAGGCTGTGAGAGAGGCTTCGTCAACGGATCGACAATGTTTGAATCCGTGTGCACCTTGCATATCTTTACATCACCTCTATCTATGATCTTTCGGATGAGGTGATAGCGCCGCAGTATGTGCTTGGACTTCTGGTGTGACCTAGACTCCTAGGCTTGTATAATGGCACCACTATTATGACAATATAGTTTCACTAGACTGGACATACTAGAGACAACACCCAGCTCAGAAACAAATTTTCTGATCCAAACAGGCTCCTTTGCAGCTTCAGAAGCTATAATAAACTCGGCCTCCGTTGTTGAATCCACAACCATTTCTTTCTTGGAACTCATCCAACTCACTACGCTTCCATTAAGACAAAACACAAATCCAGATTGCGATCTTGAATCGTCCTTGTCGGTTTGGAAGCTAGCGTCAGTGTAACCATTTACAATGAGCTCCTCTGCCCCTCCGTAGACTAGAAATATATCCTTAGTTCTTCTCAAGTACTTGAGGACACTCTTTACCATTGCCAGTGATATTCACCTGGGTTTGATTGGTATCTGCTCGTAACACTTAGAGCATAGGAGACATCTAGGCGTGTACAAAGCATTGCATATATGATGGACCTGATTATGGAAGCATACGGGATCACACTCATCTTCTCTAGCTCATCAGGTGTCGAAGGACACTGACTCTTGCTGAGAGTAATACCATGTGACATTGGTAAGAAATCTTTCTTGGAATCCTGCATATTGAACCGTTTCAATACCTTGTCAATGTACGTGCTTTGGCTTAATCTAATTAGTCTTTTCGATCTATCTCTATAGATCTTTATGCCCAATATGTATGATGTCTCTCCAAGATCTTTCATTAAGAAACTTTTTCGGAACGAAGATTTAACAGCATCGAACATTAGAATATCATTTCCGATCAACAATATGTCATCTACATATAAAACCAGAAATACAAGTGCGCTCTCACAAGCCTTTTTGTAAACACAAGGCTCTTCTTCATTCTAGATGAAACCAAACCCTTTGATCACTTCATCAAAACGAAGATTTCAACTCTGAGAAGCTTGCTTCAGCCCATAAATGGACTTTTAAAGCTTGCAAATTTTCCCAGCATTTTTCAGATCGACAAAACCTTCAGGCTGTGTCATGTACACATCCTCGTTTAGGATTCCATTAAGAAAAGCCGTTTTGACATCCATTTGCCATATCTTATAGTCATAATATGCGGCAATTGCTAGGATGATCCAGATAGACTTTAGCATTGCGACGGACGAAAATATTTCATCATAATCAACGCCTTGAATTTGTCTGAAACCTTTCACCACCAATCATGCCTTATAGATGTAAACATTTCCATCAACGTCTATCTTTTTCTTAAAAATCCATTTACACTCGATTCTCTCGCATGGATTCTAACTCGGATCTTATAGCTCTAAGCTATTTCTCAGAGTCTGGTCCCATCACCGCTTCTGAGTAGGTCTTAGGTTCATCATTGTTCAATAATAATATGTCGTGCTGTCCCGTGGTTAGAAACACAAACCGCTCGGGTGCACGACTAACCCTTTTTGACTGACGTAGGGCTAGTGTTTCGACAACAGGTTCTGCAATATCTTGCATATCGAATTGTGGTTCAATAGGAGCTAAAACACTTTCGAGTGGTTCCCGAACTTCTTCGAGTCGCACCATGCTCTCACTAACTCCTTTTGAGAGAAACTCTTTCTCAGGAAGACGCCATTCCAAGCGACAAACACTTTGCCTTCTTTTCGGTTATAGAAGTAATATCATTTGGTTTCCCTAGGATACCCCATAAAGAAGAATTATCAGATTTGGGAGTGAGCTTATTAGACGTCAAACATTTTACATAGGCCTCACAACCCCATATCTTTAGAAAAGATAATCCAGGATGCTTCCCAGTATCTCATATGGTGTCCTCTCTATAGATTTAGATGGAACCCTGTTCAATGTAAAAGCAGTAGTTTCTAGAGCGTATCCCCAGAAGGACAATCGAAGATGAGATTGACTCATCATTGACCGGACCATGTCTTACAAAGTTCGGTTCCTTCGCTCGGACACCCCATTCTATTGAGGCATGCCTAGTGGAGTCAGCGGTGGAATAATTCCACATTGCTTCAGATCTCATGGCTCAAATATTCACCTCCACGATCCGATCGCAGAAATTTGATTATCTTGCCTATATGATTTTGTACCTCATTCTAGAACTCATTGAACTTTTCAAAGGATTCCAACTTATGCCTCATTAAGTAGATGTAACCAAATCTACTAAAGTCATCGGTAAAAGTAATGAAGTACTAAAAACCACCTCTGGCTGTGGAACTCATTGGTCCACATATATCTGTATGTACAAGGGCTAACAATTCATTTGCCCTCTCACTTTACCAGTGAAAGGCGTCTTAGATATTTTGCCAGGCAAACAAGACTCACGTGTATCAAATGATTCGAAATCAAAATGACTCCAGAAGACCATCTTTATGGAGCTTCAGCATACGTTTCTCATTTATATGACCTAAACGATAATGCCAAACAAAAGTGGGATTCAAATTATTAAGCCAAGTTTTCTTCGTATTAATGTTATAAATATTGATATCCTCAAGATTCAGAATATATAATCCATTCATCAATGGACAAGCACCATAGAGCATACCATTCAAAAATATCGAACAACACTTGTTCTTTATTATGAATTCATAACCATCTTTCTCCAAACATAAAGAAGAGATAATGTTTCTGCCCAAGGCAGGAATGTAATAACATTTATTCAATTCCAAAACTAATCCTGAGGGTAGCGACAAAGAATAAACGCCGACGGCCAATGCAGTAACTACTGCACCATTGCCGACGCGTACATCCAATTCGCCTCTTGCACACTTCCTTATCTTATTCAGTCCCCGCAACGATTTGCATGTGTGAATCATTGATCCAATATCAAATACCCATGAATCACTTGGACGAGTAGCAAGATTAATTTCAATAACATTTATACTGAAGGGGAAGTCTTACTTCCCTTCTTCTTGAGTTCTTCCAAGTACAACTTGCAGTTCCTCCGTCAATGACCAATCTTATAGCAGTGGGGGCAAGTGTCAGAAGTAACAGGGCCAACCTTGGACTTTCCAACAGGTTTAGGCTTAGAGCTCAAGATCTCATCTGTGGCTTTAGCCTTGGCCTTGCGTTTTCTCTTCTTGCTATCCTTCTGAACCATCATCACATGACTAGAGCTTTTCTTAATGCTTTTCTCTGTAGTCTTTAGCATCCCATGCAATTCAGCCATGCTTTTCACCATGCTATTCATATGAAAGTTCAAGATGAATGGCTCGAAACTCACAGGGAGCGACTGGAGAATCACATCCGTAGCCAACTCTTGGCCAAGAGAAAAACTAAGTTTTTCTAGGCTCTCAATGTAACTAATTATCTTGATCACATGAGGACTGACTGGACTGCCTTCTGCTAACCAGCACGCAAACAAGGACTATGAGGTGTTGTACTTCTCGGCCAGAGCTTGGTTCTCAAACATGCCTTTGAATCCCACGATCATATCGTAGGCATCCCTGTTCTCATATTGCTTCTGACACTCAAAGGACATACATGCAAGCATGAGACAGCTAACATCAATTGAATCGTTGGCGTGCTTCTCATAAGCCCTCTGATCCATGACAGATGTATTATCAGCTGGTTCATCAGGATGGGGCTTCTCTAGAACATATTCCTTTTTCTCTTGTTTGAGAACAATTCTCAACTTTCTATGTCAATCAATAAAGTTTGTTCCAGAAAGCTTTTCCTTTTTAAGAATTGATCGCAAATTAAAACTGAAGTGTTACTAGCAGTAGGTGCCCTGATCTACAACAAAAATGCAAGTTTTAGCACTATGCTATGTGAATCTTCTATCAAATAAAAGATGCTCCACTATATGATATACAATCGTTTTCCCTCTTACAACATGTAGTGGGATAAGATCCATATTCAACTACCTTCTAGTGAGCTTTGGCATCACCGCTAGAAAATTAGTGACATGGGTAAGAAACACCTTGCTAATTACATCCCTATGTGACTCTTGTTCGTTGAGGTGGCATCCAATGCCTCGACGCCCAACTCCATGGCCTAAAGCACAAAACCATTTTGATAGCTTTGTTAAGTAAACCAATACTATGCTTGTGGATGTTCGACATTCACCCTAACTGGTTAACATAAAAGATGGCACTCTGCTTTGGCAGACCTACCATACAATAATCAAAAACCTTTGTAGGTGCAGCTATTGAAAAGGGCATCAAAGACTCTTAATTTTCTGAGAGAAACTATTCTAACCTGGTTACGATGCGGGTAATCACGCTTCAAGCCTCCATGATCTTGTATCAGTCTATTACATCTAATAGCACTATATAAATTATATAAGAAGAAGCATCACATGTCGACACGCAGGTCATACAACAATAGAACAGCTTTGGGCTGTAATCAATCATGACACGCAGGCCATGAAAATTACATGCATGCATCATATACATCACAAGGCCATACCAGTCACAACATTCTCTACAAAAACAAGTTAGGCGTTGAATCTATGCGTGACAGAAAAGTGGATCCGGAACTTTTGGCTCAAGGCCCGGAACTTCTGGAATCACCCTTCTGCATCAAATTTATTTTGGCCCGGAACTTCTGGCTCAACGCCCGGAACTTCCAAAAATAACCTTCTGTATGGAATTTATTTATGCTCGAAACTTCCGGTCCAACCGAAACTTCCGAATCCACAACTTTCGGTCCAACCGGAACTTCCGAAAATGACATTCTGTACTGGGATTATTTCAGCCCGAAAGTTCCGGCTGAAGCCCGGAACTTCCAAAAAATCCGACGCAAGAACAATAGATCTAATCTATTTTCACCATATATCACCTATATGTGTATGATCCAGATTGAACATTATGAACGTAGGCTCTGATATCACTGTTAGGGAACGGGTAGGCTACGCTAGCAGAAACAAAACTTTTCTCTCTCGCTCAACCCAGGAACCATGCGAGTAATGGGATCATGGATCGTTACCACTAGTCGCGAGATGCGCTAGGGCAGCGGAAGAAGAGTTGGATAAGAGCGTCCTCGATCAACTTCGCCCAGCTCCGTCCAATCGTTGGCGGCGAAGTCGATGTATCCTTGCGATCTTCACGAAAAGATCAGCACCGCAGTAGCAGTGGTGCCTTCACGGTATCTACACGTATAGAGACGAGATCACCTCACGCCGGTATGCTAGTACCATGCGGGAGATTAGGGGAGAAACGACCACAGCGGGTGTGGCCAGGAGGAGGTGGCGGCTAGAGTTAGGGTGAAGCAGCATCCTTTTCGTCCTAGCCCCTCCTCTCCTTATATAGAGCCCTCTGATGGGCCTTTAATCAGTATTAAAGCCCAACAGATCTAATCTGTTCGTCTGGCCCAGAAGTTCTGGTCCAGGCCCGGAACTCCCGAAAATAACCTTCTGTATGAATTTATTTCTGCCCGGAACTTCCGGATCCGGAACATCCGGTCCAACCGGAACTTTTGAAAATAACATTCTGTATCGAATTTATTTTGACCCGGAAGTTCTGATTTCACCCGAAACTTCTGGTTCGTCCAGAATACATCTCTCAGGCAGGCCCGGAACTTCTGGCCCGGAACTTCCGGTCCAACCGGAACTTCCGGTTCCTCCAGAAACCGAAACTGGGGCTGGTCCGAAACTTCTGGTCGAACCGGAACTTCTAGTTACACCAGAACCCAAAACTTTCGGCCTTAGGCCAGAACTTTCGGTTCTCCCAAAATTCTCTTGAGCATATTTCCATCAACTGCCACCGAGCGTGAGGCTCGCTGCTCCCCTGGTCTTGACGAGTAGCTGCTGCCCACGTGACTGTAGCGTAGCAGGAGCTGTTGCGTCATGCATGTGCCATCGGCCGTCGCTGTCATCCAGCAATGTGGTGGCACAAAAGCAGTTGCCGAGGATGGTGCAGTGGCAACGACCGACTTGGGACGGGGTTAGAGGTGTGAGTCAGTAGAAGAGAGAGACAATAGTCGTCGTTTAGGCTTACTATCGGGATATGATCTTGTTATTTTAACATGGTCTTTATCATTTCAGATCAAAAGTGGGTACAGCCAGTTTTAGAGTTTGATACGCTGGCCCATAAACAGGAGTTTATATTCAAAAAGGAAGCTCCGCGCCATATCTAAAACCGAACACCGTGATTTTATATTAGAGATATATATGTACATATATTTTTATAAATAGGAAACATACTAGAATCTGATACATAGTTATTGATATCTAGTAAACTGACTCGGGTAAGAGGCCTGCAGGTTTTATATGGCTCACCCATTAACTGTATAAAGGGGCGAGGAACCTCTTAGACACATGCTTTCATATGCTCTCATGTTGTCTAGCATGCATCTATTCTACAAATCCATAAGCACACAGAACGTAGGGTTATTATCCTACGAGAGGCTTGAATCTGTCTAAATCTCTTAGCTCTTATTTTTAAGTCGATAGAGTTCAGAATACAACGTTTTCCTACAACTTCAAATCAGGAATCCATAGGTGGAATGCTCAGTAAAACACCGACACTTATTCACTGTTGTTAGGTTATTGGGATTTTTTAAATTTAATTTATTATAGAGTTAAATATTTCCGTACGTCAATAAATAGAGACAGCCAATACTTTTATGTACTCATATCCGCTTACATATAGTTTTTCTCATTTTATATCTGAGAGTATATCTTCCGTACCCGCTATCGTGGAGCAATTCTTGTTGGGTAAAAAAAAGTACAGCGGATGTGCTGCTGGCCTTTTTTAGTTAGCCAACCGCGCGCTACTTTCGCACGTACGTAAATAGTTGTACTTGTGAGATCGCTGATCCAGTGCGCGCGCATATTATGGCAATTTGGCAAGTTGCCGCGCGAGACTCGCCGAGTCGCCAGCCGGTGGCATATACGGGCGCGTAGCCGGTGCGGCGCGCGCTGGGTGGAGGATCGATCGATCGGAGGACGTACGTACGCACGGAGCCCCGCGCGTCCGATCGACCCATCACGCGACCGACGTTGACCGAGCAGCAAGCCCGCGTCCAAAAGCGCATGCACGGTGAAGCCGGAAATAAATAATGCTATGTTGTAAAGGGTTTTAGTGTGTTGTTCCATTTAATTTTTTTAAATTTGATCAAATTCAATAAGTT
>KE372905.1:273014-293307 GCA_000418225.1 Zizania latifolia
ATTAATATTTAAAATATCAAAATAGATAAGTGATTATATATATTATCGAATCGATACGACATGGAAACATATTTCCACGGTGATTTCAGTAAAACTACTCAAATTAATTTCCTACAGGCTTTGATTTGATAGGACGTGATTAGATATTATTGAGAGGTGAGTATAACAACTTGATAACATGAGTCCAAGAAATGTCTACTGACGACGACCGTGACTAATCACTAATTGGTGGACACCTGCTTAATTCAGTGAAATTGACGCAATAATATTAATTGATAAACCGGTAAATAATTCAGAGCATTTTACAGTGACAGAAATTGTTGACTCGCACCATGTATATTGCACACCTACTCGATCGTGTCCAATCGCTTGGAAAGGTTGATCATTGACGCCGGAAGAGTCGACGATTTCTTCCTCATCTCCAGATTGGTAGAGTGTCAACATTACGAGCTCAGTGATTAATCGATCGACAAGTGGGCAAGCAAGAAAGCACAGTGCTGCAGCGGTTGATTAATCTAGCGTTCCTTTCTCGCTTGCATGCTGCGATGATTGATACTTGTCGACATATATATACGACCTATGTTACTCGAAACGCAAATACAGATACGTATATGCGATACGTCATTTTCTAAAAAATCTTAATACAATGAGACATGTGTATACACACACAAAAATTAACGATACTTATAAAAATACCAACAACTCAATCTAATAAAGCAATTTTTAGTTCAAGAAACAAATAGCTACAGACTAGACAAGTGTTCTTAGTTAACTATGCAATCTAAAAATTTGACAGTACCAAGAGTTAAGTTTGATAAATCATACATCATTACATCTAGAAATTTGATACAACAAAATTTTGTCAGTACAAAAAGATTTAGCTCTTAGCAACACACACTACCACATAAATGGTCTTCAGTGACATAGCTTTAGTGATGGCTAAAAAACGCACGTCACTAATATATCTTTAGTGATAGGTGTGTTTATAGCCGTCACTAAAGATCTATCTTTAGTGGGATCTATCTTTAGTGACGGGTCTCCTGTATACCTGTCAATAAAGCCGACGCATATGAAAAATTTTAAAAATTTGGGCGGACAAAAGAACACTAACCCAAAAACACACAACGCTATTATAAATTCTCGTCTCCCCTCTCTAGTCTCTACTCTCAACCATTCCACACTTTCCTCGCTTACTCTCTCTACTTGACCTCTACCGTTGTCATTCCGAGCTCTATCGACGGTGGCCGGCGTCACTCGAATATCCACCTGACGATGATCGGCATCACCTCGTGCTCCACCTGACCATGAACTTCTCGGTGTTGACACTACTAGAGAAGTGGGCTTTTATCCACCCCTTTTAGTACCCATTCTAATTTGAACTGGTAGTAAAAGTCATCTGAACCGGTACTAATAAAGAGTTTTAGTACTAGGTCAGGAGACCGCTTGGTACTAAACTTATCAGTACTGGTCGGGGTCCCTAACCGATATTAAAATCTTACGCATTAGTGCTGGGTGGGCTTATGCATTAGTGCTAGGTGGGCACACCAACCAGGCTAATAAGTTTAGCGCTGGGTAGTATCCTGACCCGGTACTAAACCTTCCTCTTTATGTATCCAATTTCCTCCAAAAATCTCATGTTCCTAATTTCTACCTCTGTTCTTCAGTTTTTCTTCCGCCCGTGTGATCAGTTCATTTGCCCAGCCAATGCTCATCGTCAATCCAAATCAGGCTACGACATGGCAAGCCTCCTACGTGATCAATAGGGTAATGCCATCGGACATCGTGCTTTCAGCAGTAGGCCCGCCGCTCCATGGTATGTAGTTTTTCTCAATTTTTGGCTATTTTAGTGTTGATCAATACTACATTATAAGGTGTTATTTTTTGATCGATCTGTACTGCAAATGCTATGTGTAGATGTAGTAATCCACGTCAACCATGTTAGTACTGTAATGCAAATGTGATTTCTATTTTTACGTCGGTCAACCAGTGCCACACTCATGCAAATGCTCTAGTATTAGTACCGGTTATGCAATGCAGCTTAGTTTAATTTACAAATATAAGGACATAATGCAAATGAATATGCAATGCAGATTAGTTCGTTAACTTTTATACAATCTCAAGGGAAATTGGTTTGACAATTGCCTAATTTAGATACCGGCGTATGATCCGAAGTGTTGCCTACTCAAAATCAGTCATTACCTGAGGCGTCACATGGTACATACATTATATATTCTATTTATGTGGTAACAAAATCATAACAAACTGATACGATGTTATCTCACTGTTTTAGTTTCTACAAAAAACTTTTGTCAATACCCATAACATTTGCGATGGTGACAGTTTTGAGATATCAACAAGAGATAGATGCACTAATATTGTCGATGTTGAAAACTTTGAGGGTAGGTTATGTCTAGAAAAAAGGTGGTCTGCATTTGCTGACCGCGTAGCCCTAGTTGAAGGAGACTTCATGGTGCTAACAATAGGAGCCTAATTGTCTGTCATGGCTACCATTTTTAACAATTATGAAAAAAAATATTATAAGCCATAAAAATAAACACAAGTGATAGCGGTATGTATAACGAACTCATATTACTTATTATATAGACATGCCTATTTTGTCAATATACTTACTTTTTGACAAAAAGTAGGTGAGGCTATTGGCTTCGTACCAGCTTCTAAGAATGTCAAGAAAAAGGGAAACAGAAATCTAGAGAAGGCGACACCGACTAATTGAAGACCATCTATTTTTTGACAATCCTAGAGATCTAACGATAAAAAGGAAGGCTCTCCTACAAGACATCTCCTACACAATGAATCCCTCGATCATCAAGAAAAATAGGATGGTAAGCACTTTGCACACGTCACAATTACAAAATCTATACATATATGCACTTGCCTTGGCTAATTAGCTACCGGCATATTTTATTATAACATTATTTTTCAAGGCACTATTGTAAGAAATATATGACACCTTACCTACAACAATAGACTATAGAGATCCAAGCGACAGCAACAGGAAGCACACCAGTCTCAATTGCAGTGCACAAATCAACACATGGATGTTGTTATCTAACTGCTAGTTTTGAACATTTTCTGCAAATCAACAAGATAATTATCGACACATTATGGACTTTTCATTTCCACATCAGCAATGGTATACTGGAGGCAACTATGTATGCACTTTAGCTACCTAGCTTAGAACAACATCTGTTATATGGTGTAAATTGTTGGTTTATGATCGATCTACTGTGATTGGCTAATCAATCTCTAGGACAATCACATTCAGATTGAAGCCATGAAACCATATTGTGTTGCTCTTCGGTAGACATGTCAAGATCCGGATCAGAAAGGAAAGCAAGGACTAGTTTGACAATTTCAAGTGAAATGAAATTTAAATTATTGTGATAAATTTTAAGTGAAATGAAATCCAAATTATTGTGTCAAATGTCAAGTGAAATGAGATACAAACTATTTTGACAAATTTCAAGTGGAATGCAATCCAGATTAGTTGTGAAAAATTTCAATTGAAATGAAATCTAAATTATTGTGACAAATGTCAAGTGAAATGAAATACAAATTAGTTTGACAATTTCAAGTGAAATAAAATTCAAATTATTGTGACAAATGTCAAGTGAAATGAAATACAAACTAGTTTGACAATTTCATGTGAAATAAAATTCAAATTATTGTGACCATGTCAGTTGAAATAAAACCCAAACTAGTTTGACAATTTCAAGTAAAATGAAATTCAAATTATTGTGATAATCTCAATTGAAATGAAATCCAAACTATTTTGATAATTTCAAGTGAAATGAAATACAAATTAGTTCTAAAAAATTTCAAATAAAATTAAATCCAAATTAGTTATGAAAAATTTTAAGTGAAATGAGATTCAAACTAGTTTAACAAATTTCAAGTGAAACGAAATCCAAATTAGTTGTGAAAAATTTCAAGTAAAATGAAATACAAACTAGTTTGACAAATTTCAAGTGAAATAAAATCCAAATTAGTTTGACAATCTCAAGTGAAATGAAATCTAAATTATTGTCTAAATTATTTTGACAAATGTCAAGTGAAATGAAATACAAACTACTTTGATAATTTCAAGTGAAATGAAATTCAAATTATCGTGACAATCTCAATTTAAGTTTAAATGAAGTCAAGCAAGATTAACTTAATGAAATCCTAATGTGGTTGATTATGTGAAATGCAGTGTGATGATCACAAGTGAAATTTAAGTTCATTTGACAAATTTAAGTTGAAAAAGGAAATCCAAATTCAAGTTGAAAAAAGGAAATCCAAGTTTATTTTACGAATTCAAGTTGAAAAAGGAAATCTAAGTTTGTATTCTACCAAAAATTCAATATTTGCATTGTACCATAAATGAATAACTAATCGAATAATATTGGGCGGAGGTGTTGCTATAGTCGCTCACTTCTATAATGAAAGTTTGTAGTGCCCATCGAACTTTAGTATCAATTCTAGTTTTAAGCCGGTACTAATATTGGAACAGTTGGTCTAATTATGGCGCACGTCTCCTTGTTATCTGTGTCCATCCAAATTTAGTACCAGTTTATAAATTCAACCGATACTAAAAGGCGAATGTTTCCCGTGCACGTTTCTTCGGGACCTATGCCCGTCACACTTTACTATCGGTTTGTAATCGCAACCGGTACTAAAGACACGACTATATAAGAAGGGACTATGTACACTGTTGTTTCATGTCTTTTGCACTTTTACTTTCTTTCCTTCTTCTTCTTTGTTGTTCTTTATCCTTCCGCTTTGGTAATTTCTCTTCTGTCATCTTGTTCATGTTGTTTGCCTTTAGCAGTATGTACTTACATTTTGTTTTGTTGTTCTGTGCAGTGTATTCAGTCATGTCATTGGCCTTCAAATCATCTTCGCGGTCATGGACATCCAATGAGTACTTCTCGTTGACTTCCAATGACTCATACATTGCGTGGGTCGTCTAGCCCAGGAGGATTCAGAGGTTGCTAGGGTCCTCTAGAAGGAAGACGATTCCGACTAGGCTAGGATATTAGCGGAGCAAGACTTTGGTTGTTCGGACACCGGTGCTGCTGGCGCCATCGAAATGTTGGACGATGCCATCGACAGTACTCCTCGGCAGGACGTCGGCATCTTCGATGAACCGCCGCATGCCAGCAAGCATGGTGGCGAGGGCGGCAGCGATGATAGCAGTAGCGGCGACGATGGCAGCGGCGGCTCAGCATGGGGCAGCAGCGACGATGACTAGCACAGTATATAGATATATATATGTATGTAATATCTATATATATGTATGTATGTAGTAAACCCGTAATATATATGTACAAATATACCCTGTAATATATGTATATATAAAGTGATAACTTTTATACTTTGTTTACTTTGTTTGCCATGTGAAATGAAACAAAAAATAGCGTACAACGCAAATTAAACAAAAAACAGCGTACAACTTTACCAGTCTACATCAGACACAAAAAATAAATTAAACTTTACTAGTTATCTATGAACAGACAAAAATTTAGTGTAAAACATTAAAATTAAAATAATACAAATCTTTACTAGTTAACTAAGATCACACTAGATAAAAATTAAATAAACAATGTATTTAGTATTAGCTGAGAAGTCCAACCGGCACTAAAGTTATGCATTTTAGTACCGGTTGTGCATCTCAGTCGGTACTAATGCGTGGGGAATTAGTCCTGGGTTAGGTTCCCCACCCTGAACTAAATGGGTGTATTAGTGCTGGTTGAATAACCGGTACTAATGTGATACTCCTTTAGTCCCGGATGGATAGTACCGGTTCAAAAACAAGGACCAAAGGGGGTTTTTAACCGGTACTAACGTCACGTTCTCTAGTAGTGTGAGCTGCTTCGACAAAGGATACGTATTTGTTGCTACTGCCTACTCTCCTCCATTATTATCACCTCCTCTCCTCCTCCATCTCCAACACCGTCGTCTCTTCTCCTCTATTGTAGCTCAAGGTAGAGGCCTCACCAATGATGACCACACGAAAAGTACCTCAGGACGATGACAAACATGGCGGGAAGAGCCCCTCCACTATCACCTCAGATCTGATTGTCACCTCATTTGAACTGAATGAAACTAAACAAAGTTGTATAGAATAAATCTTAAATAAAAAAATCGATATTTATTGACGCGTGAACATTTATACCCATCACTAATGATCCACTTTTAGTAGCAGGCACAGACATATGTCTGTCACTAATGGTTGACTAGTAGTGATGAGTGTACATCTATGCCCGTCACTAATGATGGACCATTAGTGACGGGTGTATGCCCATCATTAGTGACATGTGTGAAGCCTATTACTAATAACTTTTATGACCCATAACTAATGACTTTTTAAGGTAGTGACACCTAACACAGATAATTGAGAGAGCTAGAGAACATAAGTAGACAGTGGATGTGGCGGCCCTAACCCCTAGGCAGCCAGACGGGAGGCATCAGCGGTTGGTGGCGCTTAGATCTAGTGAGTATTGAGTAAATCTATGCGATTGGATCTGGTAGATGCGATGGGGGAGTAAAGCTATGCGAAACATATCACACCAAGTATCACATACATATCCAATTTTTTGGATTTATTTGGAAATGTGAAAATCCCTAGATACACACTAGCACAATCACTTATCTGACACCGAAACGTAGGCACCTAGCCATATCGAAGCTTCGCAGTATACAACCTCCACGCTAACAAATTTATTCGGATGATCCAAGTCCGGTAAAGATTGAAGAGTTATGATGAACTCTATTCTCCTACAAGAACATCATGATTTACCTATCAAGGTTTGGATTATCTTTCAGATAATAGCGTTGTGTCTTGCTCGTTTGTGTTGGATTGGAGAAAACATGTGTCGGTTACAACCATCTTTCCTCTCGTGTTGTCTTGCTATCTCTTTTATCTAGTGCTCATCAATCTCATTGGTAATCATAGCATGTCACTCGATTCTTCTCCCCTAACTATCCCTCGCTAGCTAGCGTTTTGTGGCGTCGTATGGGATGTTCACTTTTTCTGATAATCATGATGATAATATCAAATACGTAGAACCAGTTGCATTTAATGAAAGATTACTGACATCAAGCATACATATTTAATGTGAAATAACGGAGTGTAGTCCAGGTGCACACCATAGCCAGTGTGCCCACTTTGACAGTCAATCCCATGTAGGGATGGCAAGAGGGACCCGAAACTCGATACCCAGCGGGGAAAAACTCTATTAAAAGCTACAAATAGGTGAAATTTAGTACTCATAGGATGATTTCAACCCAAATCAGTCCCCTTTGGGTGAACCGGGGGCGGGGCCATTCGCCATGCCCTCGTCCCCGATTCCCCGTGGGCCATCTAGCCTCAAGTTGAAACATGGGCCTAGCCTAGTAGCACCAGGTGTCCTGTGGCTAGGTCCTAGCCTTCTAGCCAGCCCAAGCTCCCAACCGCTAGCAGCCCAATGCGGTAACGTCCTAGCAACCCTATCCTTCCTTTGATGTCTTGCATGCACATGAGCCAGCGAGTCTGCTGCCTAGCACCTGCACCTGCACACTATTCGCACCGCCGCACGCCACACGTCGCCCGCACCGCTGGTCTGCCACACGTCGCCCGCACCATCAGTCTGCCGTGCATGCCTCAAACACTCGACCACGCAGCCCTCAAGCCAAGGTACCAAGGCAGTGGCAGCGCAGGCTTGCGGCAGCAGTGCCATGCTTATGGCGGCAGCTGTGATGCTAGCACTAGGTTCATGGTGGCAGTGGTGGCTCCAGGCTAGCATGGGGACTCTTAGGTATGGGGCTCATCGGGTTCTCCATACCCACGTGGGAACAGTGATGGAGAAAATTTCCTACACGTGTGTGAGGATAGAAATGAGAACAATCGTTTTTCTTTGTAACGGGACGAGATGGTAAAACTCAATGAAGGGCGACCTGTGCCATCCCTAGGCCCATGGACCTGTTCTCGATCATAGGAATATCAGAGGATTCGGTGTTCGCTCGTCTGCGCTAGTTATTCCTATTTTGGTAGTCATATCGCTAAGTTGCTCGGCCATTCCACGTGTAGCTGATCATAGTCGTGCTTAGAGAGAGCCGTACTATCACTGTGCAGAATTGCTCTGGGCCTCTTCATGAACCCGTACGTAGGCACATAGGACATAGCCCATATATAGCATGTGATGATTACGTAACAGAAAGGTAGAAATTCTGCCTATTCTGATTACAATATAATGTACACGTACGGGAGCCCGTGACACTTACAATACTCCAGTAGATTGTTAATTAGCCGCTGTCCAATATGAGGGATCTGTGCATGGTACTCACAGCCTACCCAACTACACGTACGTACATTTTGCTAGCTCTGCATACTCTTGACAGAAGTGGGTACGCAAGCAAGTACACATGCATGGTTGGAAGACCAGCCACGCTAATTAATTAAGAACTTGCACTTTTGGGGTGTCCAAGGTTTTCTAAATTAAGCTCTCAAAGTGTATATTTAGAACTGTTCCCATGAATTGCATGCGCCTCAAAAACACAATGGCCTGTAGCTCTGAACATTGGAAAGACCCATATATGGACCGTGGGAGGAGATGAACATTAGTTATCACACAGTTTTTCATTTCTTCCCTGAATCAGTAGCTAGCTGCGCGCACATCAGTTATACATGATCAGTACAGCACCGGCACAGCGAGAGCCGTACATGCACTGGTGCACGTCTTCGTCGACAGTGTGGCTCAAGTCTACGCCATTTTCGCCCCATGAGTCAACGAGCCAACGAGCATGAATGAGCCTAGCTAGCAACTTGGCGATAGATCGATGCAAACAATGGTGCCGTAGCAACGATCTCTTTTGACCAATTCCATATATAATCTATAGGCTTAGGCACGGTTGATCACTTGATCTAACGCTCTCTACATGTTGCGCGTTGACTCATGCTTGAACGGCCGATCGACCCAGTCGTCTCCGGCGAATTGAAGATCAGCATGCAGAACTGAACTTGCACAGCTACACAAACGATCCAGACACCCGAGCTTTATTTTTACTTAAGGATGGTTGGTAATAAAATCTTTATGTCATAATAACGAGGGAATGTTGTGGTGGTCTAGAACTGGGTAGAACGATGATTTTTTCAGACGTTTCTTTTTCCTCATATCAACCACGCGCGCTTGTAGAAATAAGGTTATTTTATAGACGATTTACATAAGGAAACACTTAAAAGTGTCAATTTTCACAAGCGTTTACTGTGAAAATAGCATTATTTTCATATGTAGTTAACCTAAGAAAACACATGTTACAAAATAACATTGTTTAAAAAACATAATTATTTCATATTAAGTTTGATGGGACAAAATTTATATAAAAAATGTAGATCTCGACGAGATCTACAACTCTGTAATTTTTTTTCATTTAATATCCTTTGTGGGCCAAATATTAATTTGAAGAAAAAATCAAAAGAATAAATTTGTATTTGTTAGCTGTTGTATGATGTAGGATTGTAAGGTGGTTTTTCAGAGTCCCAAGGACGCACGTGGCCTGGAGATGGTTTTTTACTCACACGTGAAAATGTTTTTCTTAGTAGCGAACTAGCGATGTCCAGTGGACAGTCAGCAGAGGATATTTGCAAAAGTGGCTCTCGGATCTCGACTTGCCAAGTTTCTGTCGATGGATAATTAATAGCTAGCAATCAATAATTAACCCTCTCGCGTCCGAAGATGAGGTGATCGATACGGGAGCTTAATTAGCTTGCTGCTGCGACCGCTAATGTTTTCATCGATTAATTGATTTATCTCCTACACACCTGAGCCTACTAGTCCACTTTTACTAGCTACGTACCAGTGTCTATATAACGAGCCGTTGCTAGCTCTAGCTCGTATTCATCACAACTCAACGAGGCAGCTGTAGCCCTAAGCTACCAATTCATCGTCGTGAGTTCGTCGCAACTTATTTTGCTTCCTGAATTTAACTGTTTCATTGTTAGTTGGTAACAGGAGCAGGGGATCGTGCAGCTGGGAGATGAAGGTAGTAGGAAATTAACTGGTCCGAATAATTAGTTTCTGATCAGATAATTAAGTGATGCCGAAGAATTAACGGGACGCGATCGATCGGGTTTTAGTTTCAATGACCGTTTTTCGTTTTTTTTTTTGCGTTAATACAGCAAAAGATCGTGATCAGGGTGAGTTTGCCGTGCCACAAGTGCCGGGCGAAAGCAATGAAGCTGGCGGCGACGGCGCACGGGGTGAGCTCGCTCGCGATCGACGGCGACGACGACAAGCTGGAGGTGATCGGCGACGGCATCGACGCAACCGGGCTCGTCATCTGCCTGCGCAAGGAGGTCGGCCACGCCGAGATCGTGCTGGTGGAGGACGTGAAGGACAAGAAGCCCGATGACGAGAAGAAGCCCGAGGAGGAGGCATGCTGCCACGCACAGCCCTACTGCTACGCGCCGCCGCCGTATCCGATGGTCGTATGCGACGAGCCCGGCTGCTCCATCATGTAAATTTAACCAGTCGATCATCGCTCGCTCGCTATATACAGTGGCCAATATTTAGTCCGTTTGTTTGAGGTATACATTTAAAAATAGCAATGAGTAGTTATGTTAAAGCAGTATAAGCTGAGAAAAATAAACTAAATAATATCACTTATGCATGCGATGATATATATATATATTAGTTATGTTCAATTACAGTGTTGTGAATATGTAAAATACACTGCTACAGAACGCGCCATTAGTACCCGTTATAAATCCCCTTGGTCTCGGTTTTCGATCTGGTACTGTCCATCCAATACTAAAGAGGTAGCACATTAGTACCGGTTATTCAACTGGCACTAATACACCTATCTAATTCCAGGTGGGGAACCCAACCGGGACTAATTCTCCATTCATTAGTACTGACTGAGACGCACAGCTGGTACTAAAATCCATAACTTTAGTGCCGGCTTGACTTCTCAGCCGGTACTAAATACATAGTTTCTTTAATTATTGTCTACTATGATCTTAGTTAACTAGTAAAGATTAACATTATTTTAGTTTTAATTATTTACGCTAAATTCTCACCTGTTGATAGATAATTCGTAAAGTCTAATTTATTTTTCATGTCTAATGTAGATAGGTAAATTTTAATTTAATTTACGCTATTTTTCCGTTTAATTTGCATCGTACGTAATTTTTTGTTTCATTTCACTCGGCAAAAGAAGAGAACATAATATAGAGGTTATCACTCTATATATATAATATAGGGTATATTTACATATATATATATATATATATGTATTACGGAGACATATATCTACATAGCTATTACATATACACATACATATACTACTCCATACTATGGAGTACTACTGACGACGCTGCCCATAATGCCGACGACCTACTACTGTGGACGTTGCTGCCCCATGCAGAGCCGCCACTGTGAACGTTGCTGCCATCGTCATCGCTACCACCATCGTCACTGCCGGTGCCATCGTTGCCAGTGCCGTCACTGTTGTCGCCCTTGCTGTCGCCGATGCCGCTATCGTCGCTGCCGCCGTCATCGTTGCCGCTGCCGCCACTGCCACTGATGTCCTGCCGAGGAGTGTTGTCGACGACGTCGTCCGGCATTGTGTCGACGCCATTAGCACTGGCGTCCGAACAGCCGGAGTCTTGTGCTACCAAGTTCCTAGCCTAGACGGCGTCGTCTTCGGCCTGGATGACCATAGCATCCTCCAAATCCTTTTGGGCCTGCACGACCCGCACAATGTACGAGTCATTCGTGTTCGTGGAGTAGTCCTTCTCGGATGTCCACGACCATGAAGACGATGTGGAGGAAGATGACATAACGACTGAATACAGAAATAAAATATAAGACAAACAAAATATAGTGTTGAAGGCAAACAACATGAACAAGACGAAAGCAGAATTACCAAAGAGGAAGAATAACAAACGATAAGTCGGCAAAGAAGGAGAAAAGAAAGTAGTACATGAAACAACGGAGTAAAGGGCCCTCCTTATATAGTCGTGTATTTAGTATCGGGTTGTGAAGACAACCCGGTACTAAAACGTGACGGGCTCAGGTCCCGAAGAGACGCAGACATGAAACTTTCGCTTTTTATTACCGGTTGACATTATAAACCGGTACTAAATTTGGATGGACACAGATGGCGAGGAGACGCATGCCATGTTTTGGCCAACTGTTCCATTATTAGTATCGGCTTAATACTGGAACCGGTACTAAAGTTCAACGGGTGTTCCAAGGAGAGACGGGCGTGAAACCTCAGTACAGACACGAGTGACTGTAGCAATCGTCATTGTATAAAGTTTTTGGATTTTCTTTTCTGAACTTAAATTTATAAAATGAACTTAAATTTTACTTGTGATAATCGATCGCATACACTGCATTTCATAGAATCAACATACTTCATTAAGTTAAATACTACTCCACTTCATTTAAATAATGGCTAATACAAAAGTCTAAACTACATAATAGCTAATTAATTATAACAATTTAACGATAATAGGGCAGTGCTAGCAGACGAGAGAAGAACAGATGGTACTCGTGCTCGATTCTGCATTTCTCGCTATAGAAGGAGAGCATCTTCAAAAGCCATGGGTTTTCGTAGTCGCCACAACCGCTGGTGCCGGGCGTGTAGATGTGCGGCATCATTGTTGTGCTGGGTTTGGGATACCACCACTCGCCTACTACCCGATAGACCCTGTCCACCAAGAGTTTACGAAGATGCCAGCAGTGCTCGTTGGTGAACCTCCTACGTCACCACACGCCACCGACAGAGGCCGCCTTGTCTACTGCCTCACCTTTCACTAGCCTTATGAGCCATAACGCGAGCTCGGTTGCAGTATCCTCGTGGCTATACTCGAGGAGGGTGAGCAAATAGACAACCATCTTATGTTTAGCCTCGGTGGACGTAAACAATACTACTTCAGAACCAAGCGATGGCGACCCTACACCGAAGGCTAGATACATGCTCACTATGAAGCATGCCTCCATGTGGCCCTCGTCAGCCAAAGCAAACAATAGACGTCGGTATCGAGGATAGTCGTGCCAAGACATCTAGGAACACCTGGTCTGGTGCAGTCCTCCTGACGGCGTGGTCACAGCATGCCTGGCGCATGGTATGGCACACCTGGTGCAGCCTCTGGAGGTCAGCCAGCGGTGCATCAGAGGTCTCGACGATATGCTGGGCGATCTCTATGGCGATATCATACAAGAGCATGTTCCACCGACTCGGTGCCAC
Source organism: Zizania latifolia (assembly GCA_000418225.1). Lineage (NCBI taxonomy): Eukaryota > Viridiplantae > Streptophyta > Magnoliopsida > Poales > Poaceae > Zizania > Zizania latifolia. The sequence continues at coordinate 286,251 of KE372905.1, forward strand.
CGTCATCACCAACGTCGATCTCTCCGCCAGTAGTCTAGGAAGGAGGAAGAAGGTGACTAGAGGAGTACTAGTGCTAGTACTAGTCATAGCCGGGGATTTTAACGTAGCGATTAGTACTACGATCAAGCGTCGCCGATGAAAAGAAGTGGTATGGTTGTCATGGGAAATCAACCGTCGCCTTAGGAATGAACGAAGCAGTTCAATCATTCGTCAATGCGCGCGGCTCAGCGCGTTTGTGTGTATCAGTGAGGAAATGATTTAGAACCTCTAGTACCGGTTTTCTTTGCTACCTGGTACTAGAGATACCTTTAGAACTAGTTATATTTATTACCCGATACTAGAGATACCTTTAGTACCGGGCCATAAATAACACTGGTACTAAAGATACATAATTATGAAAAAAACACAGATTTACATTTCAATTGAAATTCTTCACAACTAATTTGGATTTCATTTTAATTGAAATTCTTCATAACTAATTTGGATTTCATTTCAATTGAAATTCTAGCTAACTAAGTTGGATTTTATTTTAATTGAAATTCTTCACAACTAATTTGGATTTCACTTCAATTGAAATTCTAGTAACTAAGTTGGATTTCATATCAATTGAAATTCTTCACAACTAATTTGGATTTCATTTCAATTAAAATTCCAGTCAACTAAGTTTGATTTTATTTCAATTGAAATTCTTTACGACTAATTTAGATTTTATTTCAATTAAAATTTTAGTCAACAAAGTTGGATTTCATTTAAAATAAAATTCTTCACGACTAATTTAGATTTCATTTCAATTGATATTCTTCACAACTAATTTGGATTCCATTTCAATTGAAATTCTAGTCAACTAAGGTAGATTTCATTTTAATTTAAATTCTTCATAACTAATTTGGATTTCATTTCAATTGAAATTCTAGTCAAGTAAGTTGGATTTCATTTCAATTGAAATTCTTTACAACTAATTTGGATTCGATTTCAATTAAAATTCTAGTCAACTAAGTTAGATTTCATTTCAATTGAAATTCTTCACAACTAATTTGGATTTCGTTTCAATTGAAATTCTAATCAACTAAGTTGAATTTCATTTCAATTAAAATTCTTCATAACTAATTTGAATTTCATTTCAATTGAAATTCTAGTCAACTATGTTAGATTTTATTTCAATTGAAATTTATCTTAACTAATTTGGATTTCATTTCAATTAAAATTCTAGTTAACTAAGTTGGATTTCATTTCAATTGAAATTCTTCATGACTAATTTGTATTTCATTTTAATTGAAATTCTAGTCGACTAAGTTGGATTTCATTTCAATTGAAAATCTTCACGACGAATTTGGATTTCATTTCAATTGAAATTCTTCACAATTAATTTTGATTTCATTTTAATTGAAATTCTAGTCAACTAAGTTGGATTTCATTTCAATTGAAATTCTTCTCAACTAATTTGGATTTCACTTTAATTCAAATTCTAGTAAACTAAATTGGATTTCATTTCAATTGAAATGTTGGGAAATGTGAAGGCTACGCTAGCTGAAAACAAAAAAATTCTACTGCGCACACCAGGAAGCCTTGCTAGAGAGGGACCATAGATCGTTACCTCGAGCACGCAATGCAGCGGAAGAAGAGTTGGAGTAGTGACCCTATCCAACTCGAGCGTGCAGATGTGGCTGGGAAGCCGATCGATGTCTTCGAGAACTTCCGAGGACTTTCCCAAGCTGATGATGGTCCTCGAGAAGTAGTCGATGACGCTGTCGATCCAATCAGCAATACCGATGCCGATGTAGGTTAGCGAAGCAATAAAGCAATGCCTCTACTGGTATCCACACATCCAGGGGTAGAACATTGGTCGATGGTGTATTAGCACCCAGGCGGTAGGCTAGATGGTCAGTCTCTTGAGAGGTGGCGGCTAGGGTTTGCTCTTGGTGGCTAACAACTTAGCACGAGAAGCGCATCAACATACGAATCAGCTAGAGGACGTCCTTTCCCTGCGCCCTACACCCTCAAATATATAGACGTTCTAGCTTGGGCACTCCCGAGCCCAACCAAGACTCTATTCAGATCTCCATTCGATCTATTTGGATCTCCATCCAAACCGTCTGGATCTCTATCCAAACTGAGCCCAATTAGAATCCTATACAAATCTAGAGTTCCAACCCATTAAGTGTGTGACCATGTAGGTTCATGCATAGCTTGATTAACATATGGAAACTCCTTTCCATACCCCGCTAACAGCGGTCTCTAGTAAAGCATATTAACCTAAATACACGTAAAGATCATATCGGCTAAACCTTGTAATGTTCCATATAGACATGTCCCTTTGCCACAAGATATTGATCGAGCACAAGGTAAGATTTGTGCCATCCTATCAATATCTCGATCCTCTCTCGATGTCCGTATTAGATTATAACCTGTGATCAATGCCTTAATAACATCGGCCTGGCTATGCACTTTCATAATCTATTACATCGAGGGGCCTAGAGATATTTCTCCTATTAAGGAAGAGCAAATTCCATCTTGATCACTCGCATCCCACTACATGTTTTATGACAGACCCGATGACTACTTTTATAACTATCCAGTTATGGAGTAGCGTTTGATAGTCCTAAAGTAAGCCACAATGCATGTTGGGAACCGTGGAGATCTCACGTCTAAAGACTTTACATAAACATTACTGAGACCAATAGATAACACGCGAAATCTCAATAGTGTCTCATATTGGGTCTATCCAACATATGTTCTCTAACATACATCCATGTTATTAAGTCGGTATCTCCATATCCATGATCTATGAGACATGATCATCAATCAATACATATGCCGATCTCAGTCATATCTGTTTCACATATGACCTATATCCGATCAGGAATCATTTAGAAATAGTCACATCATGAGTCTCATGAACAAATCATGTATTTGTTGTTCCATAATAACAATCTATTTCAAGAAACAGAACAACGTTTCATAAACATAGTATACCTCGTACAGCATCTCTATGTTGACTGTAGGGCCTAATGCTAACATGAAATTATTTACGACTAATTTAGATTTTATTTCAATTAAAAGCCTAGTCAACTAAGTTGGATTTCATTTCAATTGAACTTCTTCACAACTAATTTGGATTTCATTTCAATTGAAATTCTTGTCAACTAAGTTGGATTTTATTTCACTTGAAATTCATCATGACTAATTTAGATTTCATTTCAATTGAAATTCTTCACAACTAATTTGGATTCCATTTTAATTGAAATTCTAGTCAACTAAGTTGGATTTCATTTCAATTGAAATTGTTCACAACTAATTTGGATTCCATTTCAAGTGAAATTCTAGTCAACTAAGTTGGATTTTATTTTAATTGAAATTCTTCACAACAAATTTGAATTTCATTTCAATTGAAATTCTAGTTAAGTAAGTTGGATTTCATTTCAATTGCAATTGTCCAAAATAATTTGGATTTTGTTTTAATTGAAATTCTAGTCAACTAAATTGGATTTCATTTCAATTCAAATTGTTCACAACTAATTTGTATTTCGTTTTAATTGAAATTCTAGTCAACTAAGTTGGATTTCATTTTAATTGAAATTCTTCATAACTTATTTGGATTTCATTTCAATTGAAATTCTCGTCAACTAACTTGGATTTCATTTCAATTAAAATTCTTCATGACTAATTTGAATTTCATTTCAATTGAAATTCTAGTCAACTAAAGTTGGATTTCATTTCACTTGAAATTCTTCACGACTAATTTGGATTTCATTTAAATTAAAAAATTTCACAACTAATTTGGATTTCATTTCAATTGAAATTCTAGTCAACTAAGTTGGATTTCATTTCAATTAAAATTCTTCACAACTAATTTGAATTGCATTTCAATTGAAATTGTAGTCAAGTAAGTTGGATTTCATTTCAATTGTAATTTTTCACAACTAATTTAGATTCCATTTCAATGGAAATTCTAGTCAACTAAGTTGAATTTCATTTGAATTAAAATTGTTTACAGCTAATTTGGATTTTATTTCAATTGAAATTCTAGTCAACTAAGTTGGAAATTTATTTCAATTGAAATTATTCATAACTAATTTATATTTTATTTAAATTGAAATTCTAGTCAACTAACTTGGATTTCATTTCAATTCAAATTCTTCATAACTAATTTGGATTTCATTTCAATTGAAATTCTAGTAAACTAAGTTAGATTTTATTTCAATTGAAATATTTCACGACTAATTTAGATTTCATTTCAATTAAAATTCTAGTCAACAAAGTTGGATTTCATTTCAATTGAAATTCTTTACGACTAATTTGGATTTTATTTCAATTGAAATTCTTCACAACTAATTTGGATTCCATTTCAATTGAAATTCTAGTCAACTATGTTGGATTTTATTTCAATTGAAATTCTTCACAACTAATTTTAATTTCATTTCAATTAAAAATCTAGTCAACTAAGTTGTATTTTATTTCAATTAAAATTCTTCTCAACTAATTTGGATTTCATTTTAATTCAAATTCTAGTCAACTAATCACGTCGGCATGGCCATGTACTTCCATAATCCATTACATCGAGGGGCCAGAGATATCTCTCCTATTAAGGAGGGGCAAATTCCATCATGATCACTCACATCCTACTATATGTTTCATGACAGACCCGATGACTACTATTATAATTACCCAGTTACAGTGTAGCGTTTGGTAGTCTCAAGTAAGCCACTACGCATGTTGGAAACCATGGAGATCTCAGGTCTAAGAACTTTACATAAACACTACTGAGACCAACTGATGACACGCAGAATCTCAAAAGTGCCTCACAGTGAGTCTATCTAACATATGTTCTCTAACATACGTCCATGTTATTGAGTCGATATCTTCATACCCATGATCCACGAGACATGGTCATCAATTAATACACATATCGATCTCAGTCATATCTATTTCACATATAACCTATATCTGATCAGGGATCATTTAGAAATAGTCACATCACGAGACTCGTGAACAAATCACGTTTTTGTTGTTCCGTAATGACAATCTATTTCAAGGAACACAACAGCGTTTTATAAACATAGTATACCTCATACAACATCTTCATGTTGACTCTAGAACATATTGCTAACAATCTCCCGCTTGTACTAGAGTCAAATATATAGGTATCTAATACCCATAGACCTAGTGTGCATCTCATGCTTGGGCTGTGAGAGAGGCTTTATCAACGGATCTGCAATATTTAGATCAGTTTGCACTTTGAATATCTTTACATCTCCCCTATCTACTATCTCATGGATCAGATGATATCGGCAAAGTATGTGTTTGGACTTCTGGTGTGACACAGACTCCTTTGCTTGTGCTATAGCACCACTATTATCATAATAGAGGTCTATCGGACTAGAAGCACAAGGGATGACACCAAGTTCAGAAACAAATTTCTTGATCCAAACAGACTCCTTTGCAGCTTTTGAAGCTACTATGTACTCGGTTTCTGTTGTAGAATCAGCTACTATCTCTTGCTTAGAACTCTTCCAACTCACCGCTCTACCATTAAGGCAGAAAATGAATCTAGATTATGATCTGTAGTCATCCTTGTTGGTTTAGAAGCTTGCATCGGTGTAACCACTTACAACGAGCTCTTCCTCACCTCTATAAACTAGGAACATATCTTTAAGTCTTCTCAAGTACTTTAAGATGTTCTTTACGCCTATCTAATGACTCTCACCTAGATTAGATTGGTATCTGCTCGTTATGCTCAAAGCATACGAGACATTTGGGTGTGTACATAGCATGGCATACATGATGGATCCAATTGCCGAAGCATAGGGAATTCCATTCATCTTATCTCGCTCATCAGGTGTACTCGAACACTAAGTCTTGCTGAGACTTATGCCATGTGATATCGTAAGAAACCTTTCTTGGAATCCTGTATATTGAACCTCTTCAACACCTTGTCAATATATGTATCCTGGCTTAATCCAATTAGCCTCTTTGATCTATCTCTATAGATTTTGATACCTAGAATGTATACTGCTTCTCCTAAGTTCTTCATAGAAAAACTATTTTTCAATTAAGACTTAACAGACTCTAGCATAGGTATATCATTTCCGATCAACAATATATCATCCACATATAGTATCAGAAATACAAGTGCGCTCCCACTAGCCTTCTTGTAAACACAAGGTTCTTCTTCATTTTTGATGAAACAAAACCCTTTGATCACAACGTCAAAACGAATGTTCCAACTCCGAGATGCATGCTTCAATCTATAAATGGATTTCTGCAGTTTGCATACCTTTCTAGCCGATTGTGGATCGACAAAACCAGTCGGCTGTGTCATGTACACATCCTCACTTAGATTTTCGTTAAGCAAAGCTGTTTTGACATCCATTTGCCATATTTCATAATCAAAATATGCAGCAATCGCTAGAATGATCCAAATAAACTTTAGCATTGCGACGAGCGAGAAGGTTTCATCATAATCAACACCTTAAATCTGTTTAAAATCTTTTGCCACCAATCATGTTTTATAGATGTGAACATTTCCATCTATGTCTATTTTCTTCTTGAAAACCCATTTAGACTCAATAGTTTTTACACCATCGGGTGGATCAACCAAGTTCCAAACTTGGTTGATGTTGATGAGGATATCACTGCTAAGGATACTGTAGGACCGAAACGAGCGACCAGAGGGGGGGTGAATGGGCGCAAAATAAAATCACAGCGGATAAACAAAAATCTCTCAACCTCTTATTTCGAACTTGCGAGTGGTTTCAAGATACTCAGCACAAGGTTGTGCTAAAATATTCACTCATAGCAAGTTGAAACACACTCCACCAAAAAGTACTCTCAGAAATAGATCGTCCAAGGAAAAGACAAGTATCAGTCAAAATGCATCCATGAGTGCAATATACGTTTTACAGAAAAAGACACTTAAAAATGCACTCATATGCACAAGATCAAACACTTGGTGTTCAGCCTCATGGACATTTCATCAAACACCTTGATGGCATCTCCAAAACAGTAGTGTTCAGCCTCATGAACATTCCATCGAACACATGGCATGCACACAGAAAAA
>KE372905.1:300427-316271 GCA_000418225.1 Zizania latifolia
CGTGATCAACTTGGCCGTCACGACACCGCTAAATTTGACGGTATACACCACTTTCCGTTTGGTTTTGACGGTTTTAAGCCGAAGCCGTCAAAGCGTCCGGTGCCCCCGACCGTGCACCCGGATTGGGCCAATCCGACCCAGCGGCTCCTCTTCTGTCCCGCGGTCGGACCCCCGTGTACCTGAGTCGCACCGATCAGCACCACACCGGATCAACCCTCGCCGCTTCAGCTTCACGCACCCGATTGGACCGGACGCCTTTGCGACCCCTCTGCCCGGCCGACGCCCGTCCGTGTACCTGAGTCGCATGACAGCTCCGTCATGGTCGAGTCTTCTCATCCTCTTCTTCACATCATCCTCAATCCATCGTCTTCTCAGCATTTCCCCGGTTGACAAGCACTCATCACCTCATGGTGGCTACCATGACTCCTCAGATACAACCATATTTGATTACCAAGGACCGATGACTCGTGCTCGAGTTCGTCAAATAAATTGTCAGGTGAATTTAGTCCTTGTTACTCAAACAAGTCCTTCAATGAATGGAATACTACTAAGTTTGGGTTATGATCGTATTATACTTAGGAACATCGGGGAAGAGACGTTGGATCGGACAGCCGAGTGGATAAGGGAAGATCTTAGTTTTGCTTTGTTGAGTTTGAGTCCGAGTTTAAGTCTGGTTGCTGGTTTAGAGTCTCGTTCTTGGAGTTTAGTTTGAGTTTTGTTTTGTCGTGAGAGCCTTCCTTGAGAGATCGAGTTCATCTCGGTTTCAGATTGCAACCGCCTTGTGTTATTTTCCCGCATCGCAAGCCTGTTAGTTAGGTCGCAAACCGCCTTGTATCAATCGCTCTGCACCACTATTCTCCTTGTTTCAGCCACAAACCTATTTGGGGAGATCTTGTGAGCTAAACAGAGAAGAAAGAGCGTAGAAATTCTGATTTGCACCTCATTCAGTAAAACAGCCATAACTTTTGCATATGGACTCAGAATCAGGCAAATAAGTATATTTCGGAGATCTACAGAAAAAGTTACATCCAACAAGAGCCCGCTTTGCTGGGTTCGAAGATTTTATCTTCTCCAAATTTGGCCTGGAAGATTGAGTTTTCGCCCAAGTAAGTTGTGAGATTGAAGAAAAAAAAAGAGAAAAAAAGAGAGAAAAAAGAGAGAGAAGATATTAAGGAACAGAAATACACGAATAGAAGTGAGCAAGATAGCAACAAAAGCATTGTACCTGGTTGAATATTCCGATACTTGTTCAATTGTGCCTGCATCCTACAAATTCTTTGTATCCTACTCTCGCTCGCTTAGACTAGGCCCTAGGGACGAGTCTCGGCCAGCAACTTTGACAAGTGATTGGGACCCTTATTCAACGTTGCTAATTTTGTTATTAAATTTTGCTATCCTTTGCTACCGTATATTGCCTTCTAAGATCCACATACTTCCTGTCAGTATAGATTGGATCCTTGTAATCGCAACACGCACTCGTCGGACGTCCCACCTCTCTAGTCGTACCATCTGCTTCAATCGGTAAGAGCTTCGTAAGGGCTTGGTAAGGTGCTTAGAGAGAGAGAGAGTCTTCCACTATTTCACAGGAATTGTAGTCGATAGGGATCATACTTTTGTGTTATTTTCCATCTGTTACTAACAATGTCAGGTGAGGTGAGTGATTTCAAGGACTGTGTTTCAAAAGGGGAGTTCCGAAGGCTTGAAGAAAAGTTGGACGCCCTCACCATCAGTATTCAACGATTGATGGTAAATCAACGGCCTCCCGCTCCGATGTCTGGAAGTGAAGAAGACAGAGAGGACACCAAACATAGTGACGCACGCGTCGCAGCCCATGAAGAATGCCCACGACGATGACTCCAACATAATCAGCGAGGCATGGGAGGTAATGATCACCATGGAAATCAGTAATAGGAACGAGGTAACAATGATCCTTTTGCCAAAGTCAAATTTACGATACCATCCTTTGCTGGTAAGTATGATCTAGAATTATACTTAGATTAGGAGATGACAGTAGAACAAAAATTTAATTCCCATCTAGTTCCGAAAATTCATCGGGTTAGGCAAGCAACTAGCGAATTCAAGGATTTTGCTATTATCTGGTGGAATGAATTGGTAAAATCTAGATTAGAACCTGATACATGGGATCGGTTGAAACGAGCTATGCGTGGCAGATTTGTCCCTCCATCATATAAACGGGATTTGAGAAAAAAATTACAACGCTTAGACCAGGGTAATAAGTCTGCCGAGGAGTATTACCAAGAGCTACAAATAGGCATGTTGCGTTGTGAGGTAGAAGAGGATGAGGAGGATAAAATGTCTCATTTTTATGGGGGATTGAGACAAGAAATTTAGGACATAGTTGATTATAAAGAATATAATTTCATTAATAGATTGTTCTATCTTGCTATGTTGGCTGAGAAAGAACTACAGGGAAGACAACAGATGTCAAAGAATAATTTTAGGAATACGATTACATCAAGGCCTTCCACAGGCTACACCAAGACGTCACCGAGCACCGCGTTTCGGTCTGCTACCCCCTCCGCTGACAGGGCGCGTTCAGCAGCACCATCGTCAACCAAACAAGTAACCGAGGTGAGTAAGTCGGTTCAAGCGCCGGCACCTGCGAAAAGTTCGTCATCAATTGCTTCACAGGACGAACAAGGGATATTCAATGTTTCAAATGCAAAGGATTAGGGCATGTGCAATGAGAATGCCCTAACCAGTGGGTGCTGATTGCTACTGAGAATAGTGAGTACACTAGTGCAAGTGAAAATGAAGATGAATTAGTACTTGCTACTAACCATGCAGGCAATGAAGATGGAGATGACCAGCCTAGCGATCATGCACTAGAACAAATAGGCGCTGCCGACATCAGCAAATATTTGAGTATTGTCACACAACGAGTTTTGAGTGCTCAAATGGAGAAGATGGAACATAACCAACGCCATAACCTGTTTCAATCAAGGTTCGTTGTTAAAGAAAGAGCGTGTCACGTTGTCATAGATAGCGGTTGTTGTAGCAACCTTGCTAGCTCCGATCTGGTTGAGAAACTTAACTTACCTACACAACCACACCTACATCCTTAATCCATCCAGTGGGTCAACTCTTGCAGTAAGTTGAAGGTAAGTAAAACTGTAAGAATACATTTTTCGGTAGGGAATTACCATGACAGTACAAGTTTCGATGTTGTGCCTATGCAAGCATGTTCTTTACTTTTGGGTAGGCCTTGAAAATATGATAAAGATGCTTTGCACCATGGGACAACTAACACATATACTTTCACACACAATGGTAAGAAGATCGAATTGCTACCAATGACACCTGCTGAAATTTTAAAAGATGATGTAGCACGAGCTGAGCACGCAAGAAAATTGAGTGAATCGAAATCTGAAAATCAGCAAGTAGCTAAGGAAGTTTTTCCATCTAAAAAGGAGAAGATTGAGTCACATGTGAGGAAAGACATAGTCAAATTGAAAGGTGCTTCCATGCTAGCTACTCGATCTGAAATTTCTGAATTAATTAACCATGAACCTGTTTGTTATGCTTTGATTTGCAAAGAGGTTTTCTTTACGCTTGATGAATTGATGACCTCTTTACCTCCTGTTTTGCTAAACTTTTACATAAGTTTTCAGATGTGTTTCCAACCGAAGTACCCTGGGTTTGCCACCTATGAGAGGAATTGAGCATCAGATTGATTTGATTCAGGGAGCAACACTACCAAACCACGCACCATACAGGACCAACCCTGAAGAGACTAAGTAGATTCAGTGCCAAGTGCAAGCCCTGCTCGACAAAGGGTACGTACGTGACAGTCTTAGTCCTTGTGCTGTTCCAGTTATTTTGGTTCCTAAGAAAGACGGATCATGGCGCATATGTGTTGACTGTAGAGCCATTAATAACATAACTATTCGATATCGTCATCCTATTTCTAGGTTAGATGATATGCTTGATAAATTGAGTGGCTCTGTTGTGTTTTCCAAAGTAGATTTGCATAGTGGCTACCACCAAATAAGAATAAAATTGGGTGATGAATGGAAGACTGTGTTTAAAACTAAATTTAGCTTGTAAGAGTGGTTAGTAATGCCTTTCGATTTAACTAATGCAACTAGTACATTTATACGAGTAATGAATGAAGTTTTACTCAATTTTATTGGATGGTTTGTGGTAGTATACTTTGATGACATACTGATTTACAGCAAGTCTCTAGGTGAACACAAAGAACATATATGTGCTGTTTTTATTGCTTTAAGAGATGCACGTTTGTTTGGTAACCTTGAGAAGTGCACATTCTACACAGATCGAGTCTCTTTTCTTGGTTATGTTGTGACCCCACAGGGCGTTGAAGTTGATGAGACCAAGATAGAAGCAATCAAGAGTTGGCCGACTCCTAAAACGGTTACACAGGTGCGGAGTTTCCTCGGGTTAGCTAGATTCTACCGACGGTTTGTGTAAAATTTTAGCACCATTGCTGCACCAATGAATGAGCTTACAAAGAAAGGCGTTTCTTTTTAATGGGGACAAGCACATGAAGACGCTTTCAATTTGTTGAAGAAGAAGTTGACCCATGCACCACTGCTCCAACTTCCTGACTTCGATAAGGTTTTTGAACTCGAATGTGATGCAAGTGGAATTGGAATCGGAGGAGTGTTGATACAAGAAGGTAAGCCGGTCGCATATTTTAGCGAAAAGTTGTCAGGAGCTATTTTAAACTATTCTACTTATGATAAAGAATTGTATGCTTTAGTTCGAACATTAGAAACATGGCAACATTACTTATGGCCGAAGGAATTCATTATATATTCTGATCATGAATCATTGAAACATATTAGAAGTCAAGCGAATCTGAATAAACGACATGCTAAATAGGTAGAATTTATTGAATCATTTCCATACATCATTAAGCATAAAAAAAGGAAAGACAATGTAATTGCTGATGCTTTATCTAGACGTTATACCATGTTGTCTCAGCTTGATTATAAAATTTTTGGATTAGAAACGATAAAAGATTTATATGCCACTGATCTTGATTTTAAAGAAGCATTTGCACGTTGTCGAGAAGGAAGGACTTGAAGTAAATACATTCTGAATGATGGATTATTATATCGCACTAACAAATTGTGTGTTCCGGCAAGCTCTGTTCGTCTTTTGTTTTTGCAGGAGGCGCACGGAGCAGGATTAATGGGACACTTTGGAGTAAAGAAAACAGAAGATGTGCTGGCCACTCATTTCTTTTGGCCAAAAATGAGACGAGATGTTGAGCGTTACGTTGCTCGATGCAACACCTGTAATAAAGCTAAGTCCCGCCTCAATCCACATAGTCTTTACATGCCCTTACCTGTTCCTAGTGTTCCTTAGGAAGATATTTCTATGGATTTTGTTTTAGGATTACCTCGAACTAAGAAGGGGAGGGATAGTGTATTTGTAGTTGTAGATAGGTTTTCTAAAATAGCTCATTTTATTCCTTATCATAAGAGCAACGATGCTACAATAGTTGCTGATTTGTTTTTTAGGGAAGTCGTTCGTCTTCATGGTGTGCCACGCACAATTATTTTTGATCGTGATACGAAGTTTTCAAGTCATTTTTGGAGGACATTATAGCAAAAATTGGGGACGAAACTACTGTTTTCTACCACATGTCATCCCCAAACTGATGGTCAAACTGAAATAGTAAACCGTACATTATCCACAATGTTGAGAGCTGTTTTGAAGACCAATTTGAAGATGTGGGAAGAGTGTTTACCTCACGTAGAGTTCGCTTACAACCGCTCGCTACATTCTACCACAAAAATGAGTCCATTCCAGGTGGTATATGGTTTTAACCCTCATGCTCCTATTGATTTATTACCTTTAATATCTTCTGAGAAAATGAATTTCGATGCTAAAACACGTGCTGAATTTGTACTCAAATTACATCAGACAACTAAAGAGCATATAGAACGTATGAATGCAAAATATTAAATTGCTGGTAATGAAGGTAGAAAAGAAGTTATTTTTAAACTAGGTGATTTAGTATGGTTACATTTACGAAAGGATAGGTTTCCTGATTTGCGTAAATCAAAATTAATGTCTCATGCTGCTGGTCCTTTTAAAGTACTTGCAAAGATAAATGATAATGCATATAAGATTGAATTACCTACAGATTATGGTGTGAGCAATATTTTTAATGTCGCTGACTTGAAACTCTACCTGGGTGAAGAGATTGACGTTGAGTCGAGGATGACTCCAAATCAAGAAGGGGAGGATGATGAGGACATCACTGCTAAGGATACAACCATACTTGATTACCAAGGACCGATGACTCGTGCTCGAGTTCGTCAATTAAATTGTCAGGTGAATTCGTTCCTTGTTACTCAAACAAGTCCTTCAATAAATGGAATACTACTAAGTTCGGGTTATGATCATATTATACTTAGGAACATCGGAGAAGAGACGTTGGATCGGACAGCCGAGTGGATAAGGGAAGATCAGGACTGCTGACCAAGGCACTCGGGTGCTGACCCACTCGGACCGCCGACCAGGGCGATCGGGAAGACGCCACGTCCGACCCCAGGACCAATCGGGAATCGGACCGACCAACCAAGTTGAGAGTCAGACTACCAAAACCAGTCGGACGTCAAGACCAGTCGGGAGTTGGACTCCAGATCAAGTCGAGTTAGAGTCCTAATGGGTTAATAGAGTCCATCTTAGGTTTAGGGTTTATTTTTGAGTCCTACCAAGATACGGCCCACGTTATAGATGGTATCTCACGTCTTGTAAACCTTATAAATAGATGGCTGCCGTCATTGTTAGGACTTGGGTTTTGCTTAGATTATTCTGCCATTGCAGTTTCATCATAGATCGGTTTGTAGAACCCCAAACTTTGAGTTCTTCAGATTAATATCAGCAATCCAGATTGCATTTACCTTGTTCTTGCAAAGTTCTTCGATTGTTTATAGGATCAAAACCTTCGTGGTGAGGCCGACTACGTGAAAGCATGGTTGATAACGACTAGACGTGCGGGTGTAGCGATTGCAAGGTTACGATCGCTGATTGGAAGCCTTAAAACGTGAACGTCCACTCGTTACCTCAATCAAACCTATCGGAAGATCGGGCCACAAATCGCATCAAGTGCACATCAGATGTACACGGATTCAAGCTCGGATCTCATGGCTCTAAGCCATTTCTCAGAGTCTGGTCCCACCATCGCTTCTTTATAGGTCTTGGGCTCATCGTTGTCCAATAACAATATATCTCATTCCTGAGTGGTCAAGAACATGAACCCATCAGGTGAATGCCGTAGTCTCTCTGACCTACGTGGTGCAACAGGTTCTTCAACACCTTGATTATCCTATTGTGGCTCTGTGGGAGTTGAAAGATTTTCAGGTGTTTCTTGAACTTCTTCGAGCTACACCGAGCTCCCACTAACCCTTCTCGAGAGAAACTCTTTCTCCAAGAATACACCATGTCGGGCAACAAACACTTTGCCGAGTTCCTTGTTATAGAAACAATATCCTTTGGCTTCTCGAGGATACCGATAAAGAAGCACTTGTCGAATTTTAGAGTAAGCTTATCTGATTGTAAACGCTTTACATAAGCTTCACATCTCCAAATTTTAAGAAAAGACAGATTAGGATGATGTCCTATCCATATCTCATATGGGGTCTATTCAACTGACTTTGATGGAACCCTATTTAGTGTGAAAGCGGCTGTTTCAAGAGCATATCCCCAGAAGGATAACGGAAGATCACTTTGGCTCATCATTGATCGGACCATATCTAATAAGGTACGATTTCTCCTCTCAAAAACCACATTGTACTGAGGTGTTCTAGGTGGAGTCAATTGTGGAACAATTCCGTAATCCTTTAGATGATTACCAAACTCAAGGCTTAAGTATTCTCCTCCATGGTCCGATCGCAAAAACTTGATTGTCTTTTCTAAATGATTCTGCACTTCATTCTAAAATTCTTTGAACTTTTCAAAGGACTCTGACTTATGCTTCATTAGATAGATATACCCATATCTACTAAAGTCGTCAATAAAAGTTATGAAGTACTGAAAACCACCTTTGGCTACTGAGCTCAATGGTCCGCACACATCTGTATGTATGATTGCTAATAAGTCACTTGCCCTCTCACTTTGACCCATGAATTGTGCCTTTGTCATCTTGCCAAGTAAACAAGATTCACATATCTCAAATGATTCAAAATCAAAAAAGTCGATAAGACCATCTTTGTGGAGCTTCTCCATTCATCTCTCATTTATATAACCTAGGAGACAATGCCAAATAAATTTGGGGATTCAAATTATTAAGACGTTGCCTTTTCGTATTGATGTTATAGATATGAGTTTATTCAGGATTCAAAATATATAATCCATTCTCTAATGGAATATGAAAATAGAACATATCTCCAAGATAAACCGAACAACCATTGTTTATTGATCTAAAGTCATAACCTTCTGCTTGCAAGCAAGAAGCAGAAATTGCATTTTTACATAGAGTTAGAACATGATAACAATTATTTAATTCCAAAACTAATCCTGAAAGTAGAGACAATGGCATGGTGCCAATAACAACCGCGACAACTCTAGCTCCATTGCCTATGCGAAGATCTACTTCACCTCTAATCAAACTCCTACTTCTTCTTAGACCCTACAACGACTTGTAGATGTGAGCAACTGATCCGATATCAAATACCAAGAATTAGTAAATGAAGTAGCAAGATTAATTTCTATAATATTTATACCTGAAGCAGAAGTCGTACTTCCCTTCTTCTTGAGATCCTCCAAGTACTTCTTGTAGTTCCTCTTCCAATGACCCGGCTCCTTGCAGTAAAAGCATACTACATCTTGAGCCACCCATTTCTTATCCTTTTTGGTCTTAGAATTGCTCGCGATCTCATCCGGAGTCAACTTCCTCTTGACCACACATTTCTTGACACAGGGCTGTTTCTTGCCTTTTTGCAGCATCATCACATGATTGTTGTTTTTCTTAATGCTCTCCTCGGCGATTTTCAGCATCCCATGCAGTTCCATTAAGGTTTTGTCCATGCTATTCATATGATAATTGAGTATGAACGGTTCAAAACTCGATGGTAGGGATTGAAGAATCAGGTCAGTAGCCAACTCTTGGCTAAAGAGAAAGCCTAGCTTTTCCAGACTCTGAATATAACCAATCATTTTGATAACATGGGGACTGATGAGATTCCCTTCAGCAAGTCTGCATGTAAACAAGGATTTTGATGTGTTAAACCTCTCGACCCTCGCTTGGTTCTCAAACATGCCACGTAGACCCACAATAATATTGTAAGCGTCTATATTCTCGTATTGCTTCTTAAGCTCAGAGGACATTGTGGCAAGCATGAGACAGCTCACATCAAGGCAATCATTAGTGTGCCTCGTAAGCACGTCGTGTAGCCACAATAGCATTATCCGACAAGTCATCGGGGTAGGGACTTTCAATAACATACTCTTTTCTTTCTTGTTTGAGAATAATTCTCAAATTTCTATACCAATCCATAAAGTTTGTTACATTAAGTTTTTCTTTCTCAAGGATAGATCGCAAATTAAAATAACTGGACGTGGTAGAAGCTGACATGATCTACAACATAAGATATGCAAAGTTTAGCACCTATGTTTATGCTAATCATTTATTAAACTATTTAACAAAAAATTCTCCCACTATGTTTTGGAAACCAAAAACCTCCCTCTCGGTTATATATTGGGTTAGGATCCTTATTTTACTAATTTCTAGTTAGCTTTGGCATCCTGCTAGAAGTTATTGTCAAGGGATAGGTAACACCTTGTTAATCACATTTCCATGTGACTCCTGTTTGTTGGGTTAGCATCACCAAGCTCCGGCCCCAACCTGATGCCCTAAGATCCAAAACTATTTTGATAACCTTATTAAGCAAACCAAAGCTTCCGCGTATAGATGTCTGATATCTATCCTAACTTACAATGGTAATTGCCGGCACTCTGCTTTGGCAGACCCACCAAACGATGAACATTACCGTGTTAGGTGCAGCAATTGGAAAGGCATCGAGACTTAATTTTTCTGAGGGATTCTATCCTATCATGATAACATATCAAACATGATATAGCATGAAAACGAGATCGAAGACATCACAGATAAAAATATTTAACTATGAATTAGTATGGCCCAAGCAAATGGTGATCTCCATCTCCATTTGTAGTGTAGATGATCTCCATCGTCCACATCACTCCTTCAGGCCATTATGCTTGAAATCCTGTAATCTTATATCAAGACTACTATAATAGCTAGAAAATAAAGATTACAAACATTGATTCAAGCACCTGACACGTAGGTCGGCAAATACAGCAGAGACAACTTAACCATAAGCTAAAATTCATGGCATGCAAGCAATGCATAAGAGTTACATGCATCCCATACATATTTTACAAATTATATAGGACCATATTCACATCATTCTCTGCAAAAATAAGTTAGCGAGCAGGGGTTCAACGGGGAGGTTGCCCCTTCGTGGGATGCAGGGCAACGCCCTATCCACCAGCGAAAATCATAGATCCAATCTATGATGTTGCCTTAGAAAAACTGCTCGGGACAAACAATTTACCCCAATCCGAGACAACTTATTGGGAACCAGTTTTTCCTTAGCCGATTAGGTTGGCCAGGTGGTCAGGCGAGGCGCTCGGGAGTCGGCGACAATGGTCGGAAGACCAGTTAGAAACTGCTGATGCGCTCGAATGCATAACCTACTCAGATCAGGACATGTGTTTGCATCCGATGTAGCAACTTATCCCAATTGAAGTGTTATGACCCGATCTGCAACTACCCCAAATCAACCCATGTTGCCTATTGATTCATCTCATGAACCGATTGACCTAGACTGTAATAGATCCAATCTACTATGATAGCAAATCAACTATATGCACCGATCTAGATCACAATCTATGTAAGATAGCTCTGATACCACTGTTAGAGAATGCGGAGGCTACGCTAGGTGAAAACAAAAAATTTTACCATGTACACTAGGAAGCCTTGCTAGAGAGAGACCATAGATCGTTACCTCAGGCACACAGTGCAGTGGAAGGAGAGTTGGAGTAGTGAGCCGATCCAACTCGAGCGTGACGATGTGGCTGGGAAGCCAATCGATGTCCTCGAGAACTCCCGAGGACGTCTCCCGAGGAAATCCCCAAGCCGATGATAGTCCTCGAGAAGTAGCCGATGACGCTGTCGATCCAATCAGCAACGCCTCTACTGGTATCCACACATCTAGGGATAGAACGTTGGCCGATGGTGTACTAGCACTCAGGTGGTCAGCGAGATGGTCAGGCTCTTGAGAGGTGGCAGCTAGGGTTTGTTCTCGGTGGCTAACAACTTAGCACGAGAAACGCATCAACTTGCGAATTAGCCAGAGGATGTCCTTTTCCTGTGCCTTGCACCCTCATATATATAGACGTCCTAGCTTGGGCCCTCCTGACCCAACCAGGACTCTACTCGGATCTCCATCAGATCTGTTTAGATCTCCATCCAAACTGTCTGGATCTATATCCAAATTGAGTCCAATTTGAATCCTATTCGAATCTATAGTTCTAATCCATTAAGTATGTGACCCTGTAGGTTCACGCATAGCTTGGTTAACATATGGAAGCTCTTTTCCATACTCCGTTAACAGCAGCCTCTAGCAAAGCATATTAACCCAAGTATACATAAAGATTATATCGGCTGAACCTTGTAATGCTCCATTTGTACATGTCCCATTGCCACATAATATTGATCGAGCACAATGTGAGATTTGTGCCATCCTATTAATATCTCGATCCTCTCTCGATCTCCATATTGGATTATAACCTATGATCAATGTCTTAATTACATCGGCATGGCCATACACTTCCATAATCCATTACATCGAGGGGCCTAGAGATATCTCTCCTATTAAGGAGGGACAAATTCTATCTTGATCACTCACATCTCACTACATATTTAATGATAGACCCGATGACCACTTTTATAACTACCAAGTTATGGAGTAGTGTTTGGTAGTCCCAAAGTAAGCCATTGTGTATGTTGGGAACCATGGAGATCTCAAGTCTAAGGACGTTACATAAACACTACTGAGACCAATTGATGACACGCGGAATCTGAATAGTGTCTCATAGTGGGTTTATCCAATATATGTTCTCCAACATACGTCCATGTTATTGAGTTAGTATCTCCATACCCATGATCCATGAGACAAGATCATCAATCAATACACATGCTGATCTCAGTCATATCTGTTCCACATATCACCTATATTGATGTGCACCGGGGTGCGATTTGTGGCCCGATCTTCTGATAGGTTTGATTGAGGCAACGAGTGGACGTTGACGTTTTAAGGCTTCCGGTCAGCGATCGGAACCTTGCAATCACTACACCCTCTCGTCTAGTCATTATCAACCACGCTCTCACGTAGTCGACCTCACCACGAAGGTTTTGATCCTGCAAATCAATCGAAGAACTTTGCAAGAACAAGGTAAACACAATCTGGATTGCTGATATCAATCTGAAGAACTCGAAGTTTGGGGTTCTACAAACCGATCTACGGCAAAACTGCAAAGGCAGAATAATCTAAGCAAAACCCAAGTCCTAACAATGACGGCGGTCATCTATTTATAAGGTTTACAAGACGTGAGATACCATTTATAATGTGGGCCGTAACCTAGTAGGACTCAAAAATAAACCCTAACCCTACGACTGACTTGAATAACCTAATATGACTCTGACTCAACTCAGTCTGGAATCCGGCTCCCGACTGAACTCTAGAATTTCCAATCGGTGGCGTCTTAGTCGGTGATCGGCCGATAGGGATCGGTGGTCGGCCAAAAGCCGTGAGCCAATGGTGGTCGGTAGTCGGCCGATAGAGATCGGTGGTCCAAGTAGTGTCCGATGGCCGAAGGCCGATGGCCGGCGTCTGATGGCCGATGGTGTGGTCGGTATTCGGCCGATAGAGATTGGTGGTCCGAGTGGTGTCCGATGGCCCATGGCCGATGGCTGGTGTCCGATGGCCGATGGTCTTCTCCCATGTTCCTAAGTAAAATACAATCATAACTAGAACTTAGTAGTATTCCATTTATAGGAGAACTTACTTGAGTAACGAGGAACGAATTCACCTGACAATTAAGTTGACGAACTCGAGCACGAGTCATCAGTCCTTGGTAGTCAAGTGTGGATGTATCTTTAGCGGTGATGTCCTCATCATCCTCCCCTTCTTGACTTGGAGTCGTCCTCGACTCACCGTCAATCTCTTCGCCCAAGTAGAGTTTCAAATCGGCGACATTAAAAGTATTGCTCACTCCATAATCTGCAGGTAATTCAATCTTGTATGCATTATCATTTATCTTGGTAAGTATTTTAAAAGGACCGGCAGCGCGAGACATTAATTTTGATTTACGTAAATCAGGAAACCTATCCTTCCGCAAGTGTACCCATACCAAATCACCTGGTTCAAAAATTACTTCCTTTCTACCTTCATTACCAGCAATTTTATATTTGGTATTCATACGTTCTATATGTTTTTTAGTTGTTTGATGCAATTTAAGTACAAATTCCGCACGTGTTTTAGCATCAAAATTCAATTTATCAGCAGATGGTAAAGGTAGTAAATCAATGGGAGCATGAGGGTTAAAACCATAGATCACCTAGAACGGACTCATCTTTGTGGTAGAGTGTAGTGAGCGATTGTATGCAAACTCTACGTGAGGTAGACACTCTTCCCACATCTTCAAATTAGTCTTCAAAATAGCTCTTAACATGGTTGACAATGTTCGGTTCACCACTTCAGTTTGACCATCCGTCTGGGGATGACATGTGGTAGAGAACAGTAGATTCGTCCCCAATTTCTGCCATAATGTCCTCCAGAAATGACTAAGAAACTTCGTGTCTCGATCAGAAACAATTGTGCGCGGCACACCGTGAAAGCGAACGACTTCCCTGAAAAACAAATCAGCAACTATTGTAGCATCGTCGCTCTTGTGACAAGGAATAAAATGTGCCATTTTAGAAAATCTATCCACAACCACAAATACACTATCCCTCTCCTTCTTAGTTTGAGGTAATCCTAAAACAAAATCCATGGAAATGTCTTCCCAAGGAACACTGGGAACAGGTAAAGGCATGTAAAGACCATGTGGATTAAGGCAAGACTTAGCTTTATGGCAGGTGTTGCACCGAGCAACGTATCGCTCAACATCTCTTCGCATTTTTGGCCAGAAAAAGTGAGTGGCCAATACATCCTCCGTTTTCTTCACCCAAAAATGTCCCATTAATCCTCCTCTGTGCGCCTCCTGCCAAAACAACAGACGAACAGAACTGGCCGGGACACACAACTTGTTAGCGCGATACAATAATCCATCATTCATAATGTATTTATTCCAAGTCCTTCCTTCTCGACAATGTGCAAATGCTTCTTTAAAATCAAGATTAGTGGCATATAAATCTTTTATCGTTTCTAATCCAAAGATTTTATAATCAAGTTGAGACAACATGGTATAACATCTAGATAACGCATCAGCAATCACATTGTTTTTTCCTTTCTTATGCTTAATGATGTAAGGAAATGATTCAATAAATTCTACCCATTTAGCATGTCGTTTATTTAGATTCGCTTGACTTCTAATATGCTTCAAAGATTCATGGTCTGAATGTATAATAAATTCCTTCGGCCATAAGTAATGTTGCCATGTCTCTAAAGTTCGAACTAAAGCATACAATTTCTTATCATAAGTAGAATAGTTCAAACTAGGTCCAGACAACTTCTCACTAAAATATGCGACCGGCTTACCTTCTTGTATCAAAACTCCTCCAATGCCAATCCCACTTGCATCACACTCAAGTTCAAAAACCTTACCAAAATGAGGAAGTTGTAGTAGTGGTGCATGGGTCAATTCGTTCTTCAGCAAATTAAAGGCGTCTTCATGTGCTTGTCCCCATTGAAAAGGAATGCCTTTCTTTGTAAGCTCATTCATCGGTGCGGCAATGGTGCTGAAATCTCGCACAAACCGTCGGTAGAATCCAGCTAATCCGAGAAAACTCCGTACCTGGGTAACCGTTTTAGGAGTCGGCCAACTCTTGATTGCCTCTATCTTGGTCTCATCAACTTCAATACCCTGTGGAGTCACAACATAACCAAGAAAAGAGACTCGATCCGTGCAGAATGTGCACTTCTCGAGGTTACCAAACAAACATGCATCCCTTAGAGTAGCAAAAACAGCACGTAAATGTTCCTTATGTTCACCCAAAGACTTGCTGTAAATGAGAATATCATCGAAGTATACTACTACAAATCGTCCAATAAAGTTACGCAAAATTTCATTCATCACTCGCATGAATGTACTAGGTGCATTAGTTAAACCGAAAGGCATGACTAACCACTCGTACAAGCCAAATTTAGTCTTAAATGCAGTCTTCCATTCATCACCCAATTTCATTCTTATTTGATGGTAGCCACTACGCAAGTCTACTTTGAAAAACACAGCAGAGCCACTCAATTCATCAAGCATATCATCTAACCTAGGAATAGGATAACGATATCTAATAGTTATGTTATTAATGGCTCTACAATCAACACACATGCGCCATGATCCGTCTTTCTTAGGAACCAAAATAACTGGAACAGCATAAGGACTAAGGCTCTCGCGTACGTACCCTTTGTCGAGCAGGTTTTGTACTCGGCGCTGTATTTCCTTCGTTTCTTCAAGAGTTGTTCTGTATGGCGCTCGGTTTGGTAATGTAGCTCCCGGAATCAAATCAATTTGATGCTCGATCCCTCTCATCGGTGGTA
Organism: Zizania latifolia; assembly: GCA_000418225.1. NCBI lineage: Eukaryota > Viridiplantae > Streptophyta > Magnoliopsida > Poales > Poaceae > Zizania > Zizania latifolia. The sequence goes on from KE372905.1 coordinate 316,210, forward strand.
ATCCCGGGGGCACTTCACTTGGAAAGACATCAGAAAACTCATGCAAAAGTTTAGCAATAACA
>KE372906.1:22362-35506 GCA_000418225.1 Zizania latifolia
ACCCTAGATCGACAGACCATGTGCCGATCTAGGCCGGGGGTCACCCGGTCTAGATCGACACTTCATGTGCTGACAGGATCTCGCCACCGTCTGATCTAGACTGATTGGTCTAGATCGACAGATCAAGTGTTGATCTAGGGCCAATCAGCTTAAATCGACACTTTAAATTTTGATAGAGATTAATTCTATAATTTTTCAATTTCGTCTACCAAATACGAATCGTGGCCGCCAAGTCGCCATTATCTTGACAAGAAAATGACATTTAACGAGACAACGCAAGCTTCTCCAAGATCAGCTATGATAAATTATCCCGTGCCCGTCACATGCTCGTGGAAAGCCTCGCGTGTCGCCTCCTCCGGCTCTCCTCTCGCCCGGACGCTACTAGGGTTTTGCCCGCTGCCATCTACCTCTCCTCCTGTTCCGCCGCATCCGCCACCGCCCCCGCGCGTCCGGCGATGGCGGCGTCGACGGAGTGGCCGGCGCGCCGGGTCCGGGAGACCTTTGTCTCCTACTTCGAGTCCAAGTCGCACACGCGGTGGCCGTCGAGCCCCGTGGTCCCCGTCGACGACCCCACGCTGCTGTTCGCCAACGCCGGGATGAACCAATTCAAGCCGGTGTTCCTCGGCACCGCGGCCCCGAACTCGCAGCTCGGCCGCCTGCGCCGCGCTTGCAACACACAGAAATGCATCCGCGCCGGCGGCAAGCACAACGACCTCGACGACGTGGGGAAGGACACCTACCACCACACCTTCTTCGAGATGCTTGGGAACTGGTCCTTCGGGGACTACTTCAAGGAGGAAGCCATCGGATTTGCCTGGGAGCTCCTCACCCAGGTTTCGGATCCTGCTCCTCCCCATTTGTTATTGTGGAAATACTACTGTGCTGAGCTAATCTGACGTTGCTTCTATTTGGAATCATGAGTCGGTTGGGTTGGCATGTGATTATTGTGAGCTGCAGATTCCTGGGTAGTTCAGTGAGGAAAATTGGGATATATGTGCTGATCTGGGGGTTTTACTTTGGGTTTTTGAGACGACGTGACAGAAATTAAGCATGACCCTTGTCTGGTGTTTGTGATGAATGATGGATTGTTCACGAGTGATTGGAATTTAAAGAGTGTACTGATTTGGTATATTTTGTGATGAAATCTTGGATTGTTCTATGAATTTGTGCAGCTACCTGCAATTTATGCAGAAACTCTGTTGCGTTTTGTTTTATAGATTAAGTTTCTTGGGCGAGTTACTACTGGGAAGCTTCTTTCTGAGAAAATATAACTGTTACTTTGTTTTTTATTCTAAATGAATTGTCTGGTAAAATAAATGTTTCTATAGCATTTTTGCTATACTATTGGACATAATTTAGATTTGAAAAGGCAGATGCATGGAAGGCACATCGAGAGATAAATCGGTGATGGTGCTTAATTGTTCATCGTGCATATAAAATTGCACAGCAGTGGTCAAGGCACAATCTAGTCAGTAGAAACCCGTTTGTTGGAATCTTGTTCTCGTCTGACTTGAGACATGTATGCTGTATTTTGATAATGTGGGGATTTAGACAAAGACTTGAATAAATAAAACTGTGAAAAAGCTGTTAAAAATAATTGATGACCAACAAATTGGCCATTGGTTTGTGAAATATCGGCCACCTTATTATCTGAGTAGAACTTCTATTTCATGAATATGCAGGTGTACAAATTGCCCACCGATAGAATTTATGCGACTTACTTTGGTGGTGATGAGAAATTTGGACTTGCTCCTGATACTGAGTCGAAGAACATATGGTTGAAATATCTACCAAAAGAAAAGGTTCTACCCTTTGGCTGCAAGGTATAGTCGATGTTTTTGTAGTTGGTGAAAGCTATTAGCAATGCAGGACAATATGATATATTAGCACTACTTATATGTGTTAATTTCTCTTGGACCATAGTCTTCCAGTTGGATCGTTACCATTGTCATAATGTCACTTTATTATCTGCTTATTAGTAAATGTTTATACATATTACTTGAATAGGATAATTTCTGGGAGATGGGTGATACTGGTCCTTGTGGGCCATGCACTGAAATTCATTTTGATCGTGTTGGCAAGCGTGATGCTGCTTCATTAGTGAACAATGACGACCCTACTTGTATTGAGATATGGAATCTTGTGTTCATTCAGGTTAGCATGTTACTTCTTTGTGGATGGTTAAATATTCATGGTCAGCAGTTATTCTGTTCTATTTGTACTTGATGCTTAACTTGTTTGTTCTTTACTTCTTTTTATATACTAACACACACCTTTTTATCTTAGTTCAATAGGGAAGCAGATGGTACTTTGAGACCATTACCAGCAAAACACGTTGACACAGGAATGGGCTTTGAACGTTTAACTTCTATCCTTCAGAATAAAATGAGCAATTATGACACAGATGTGTTCATGCCAATATTTGATGCCATCCACCAAGTAAGTTTGCTACATGTACATTTGCAGTTGTTTTTATGCTTGTTCTCATTTAACTTATATTTGGTGTAGTTATCAATTGTTTTTTAAGTACTTTATTAATGATTTTATATGCATAAATAAATGCAGTTGGCTGGCAATGAAATTCAATCATACTCTGGTAAAGTAGGTTCTGATGATGTTGACAAAGTCGATATGGCTTACAGAGTAGTTGCAGATCACATAAGAACTCTTTCTTTTGCTATTGCTGATGATTCTCAACCTGGTAAGTGTGTACTGTTCATGTTTGTGATATATGATAATAAATACTTCCATCAAAATATGAGTAGGGTTGTTCTGCTGTGAATTTATGTAAAACAATTACTGGACATGTAAATGCCTTACTGAGGAATAAGGATCTTTTGCCTTGCATTCTACAGTAGAATCTTTTGCCTTGCATTCTATAGTAGGATCTTTTGCCTTGCCTTTGCACCAAGGATGGTGAAGAACTAAAAAGATTTATTTGTTCCAAACTGCCAAACCCATGAGGCCATAACTATTATGTCTTTTTATGATGTTTTTATGCTTCCAGCCTTCATTTTGTTGCATGTTTTATCCCTTTGTTTCTAATATGATATCTTATTTTTAGGAAATGAGGGCAGAGAATATGTTCTGAGGCGTATACTTAGACGTGCTGTTCACTTTGGTCATCAAAAGTTGAAGGCAAAGCAAGGTTTTTTTAGCTCGTAAGAACAATGACCTATCTGTGTTATAACATCATGCATTTATCCTGAACAATATGCTTGCATAACTTTATTTTAACATGGCATGTTGCTAATATATAATAGAAGAGTCACTACAGATATCTATTGTGTTGATAAGGAAAAATTTTGTTCCCATCAACCATCATATGATCTTTTGCTAAAATTAACTAGTTCTGTTGCGAAATTAGGGTATACAAGTGACTGAGCTAATCTTTTTGTACTTACTTTTTTGGCTAGCTGGCTATGTTATAAAGCTTAATTCACAACTCAAACCATTTGTTGTTCATGTTCATATTAGTATTGTGCCTCTGATACTTTTGCTTTTGGTTCATTTGTCTTCTTTTTTGGTTACTGCTGTTTAGTTTAACTGATATTTGGTATGGCATGGTGATTGGTGAAGCATGTTTTCTGCCAGACTGGTATTTGTATGGTCGAGGGTTCTTAATGCTTTTGTTTTTCAGTATTAGAACTAGTTTGGTGATTTGTATCGGAACAATGTAACATAATAGAAGTACACATGTCGTACTTATAATGGGCCAATAACCCTGTTTAGATTTTAGAAACAAAAGTATTGGTAGCATGTTGAGACAAAAGTATTGGTAGCATGTTGAGACAAAAATAATGGTAGCATGTTGAAACAAAAGTATTGGTAGCATGTGATTTATCACTTGAACTAAAAATTTCTCACTTGTACAGCCTTGTACATGTATTCGTCCAACTGATGGGTGATGTATTCCCTGAGCTGAAGGACAATGAGAAAAAGATCAAAGATATAATCAAAGATGAAGAAGAAAGCTTCGAAAACACTCTAGCAAAGGTAATTATATTTGACTCGTTCTAAAGAGTGCTTTCTTACTTCATCCCTTTTAACATGCATAGTCAATGTATCTTAGCTATTTTGTTTTATGAAGGAATCTTTGCAATTCATTGTTGCTGGGGTCTTAGGGCCTGTTAATATCCTTATGTTAGCTATGTTTTTTTTCTTGTGAGACTGTTGGGAGAGGTAAATATAAAATAATGTCAGAGGAACATATTGTGCAGCAACTTATCTTGGATAGTTATTGCAGTCATGGCTCATGGGCAATAGTTTGGATAAAATCAACTTGAATACCAAGCAATAATTCTATCTTTTATGCCATGACTGGCAATTTAATTTGCTTTTGTTTGCACCATTGAAATTCAATGGGCCACCATGACTCCAGTGTTATCAATTCGTCCGATTAATTGGCCTAATCGGTAACCTGGTCTCGATTAGGCACTCTGATTCGATTAGAGCGACTAGAAAAGTGGTTGTCCGATTAGTCGTCAACTAATCAGACGATTAGTCGTGATTAGTTGTGTTGGATGACTAGCTGGGCTTGCTGCCTCACTGGGCTATTTGTGTTTTGGCCCAAGCCTATTAAGGTTTCTCTCCTATACCCCCTCTACTCTTACCTGCTAGAAGAATTTCATTGGGAAAATGAATGGGTGGATGAGAATTGTGAGCCAATTTGTGCACCTCATGGCAATGGGGGACTTGGGCTATTGTGGATGAAGCTATTGGTGCATCTGAGAATCTATGGGGTTGTAACTTGCCTAGGGCTGTTGCTGCTCATGCAGCATCCTCTGTTAGCCAGACTTATGCTAGGAGGAGGAAGCGTCCAAGGAAGACGGATGCAGCTCTAGATATCAGTATATCACTGAAGAAGATGACAATGACCATGATGCGAGATATGAAGCAGAAGCACAAGATCAACAAAATGCATCTGATTCAGAAGTAGGAATGGAGGAGGATGAAGACTTGGGTGGACCTGCAACGGCTGGAGATGGAGACTTCCATTTTTATGATGATTTGCTTATTTAGATATAGTATATATACCCTATAGGTCCTGGTATACGCAGAATGATTATACAAACGACTAGGACTGACTAGTTGACCTGGTCATCGACTAATCGCGACTAGCTGCCTGGTCAGTGCCATGGAGACTAGGGTTGACTAACTGATTTAATAACCTTGCATGACTCCAGTTTTCACTGTCAGATTTTAAGGTAGTCGCCAGTGCATGCATTCCGATGACAACTGATATTTCCAGAATCTGTGAAAGCAGAGAGCAAAAGCTTGCATCTTAGCTGGCATGTTATTTCTTTTCAACTATGATAATCTATATTCTACTTTTCTTTGCTGCTTCACCCAGCTAATAATTGAGCTCTTGGTAAAAATTTTCAGGGTTTTGAAAAATTTAAGAAAGCAGCAGATGCTGTTAAGGAGAATGGGGGAACAGTACTTAGTGGACAGGCAAGTATTTTTTCTGAATTTCATGACATTACTTTCGTTTGTACTGGAAGATATTTATTCCTTGCTCCTAAGTAGTCCGAGCCATTTAAATCGGTTATTTTGTCATGCAATGTGTGCAGTATGATCAATCTCACTCTAGTTTCACAGGAAGTCTGGAAGATGTTTGTTCCTTGTCCCTAAGTAGTCCAAGCCATCTAAATATGTTATTGTGGCATCGTTTTCTTGTGTTGCAATGCTTGCTATGTTATCACATCAGACTTGTTTATAGTTTGTACTTTTTCAACAAAGCTGCATTTTATGTGTTAGATAGAATGCAATTGAATTGCCCTTTGTATGTTACAAAGCATTGCTTAATAGGCTTTTCTGGCTGCGTTCACTGCATGGAATGGGCCTTTCCACTGTGGAATATTAGAATATACCTAACTAGCTATCCTACTATATTTGGGAAGGGTGTGAAACCATGGGGCTCATAAAATAGTAGGAAGCACACAGATTTTGCTCTGGTGTCAATTAGGCGGTCTGTGGACTTTTGTTGCTTTTCATGGGGTTTTTGCTCTAATAGGTTTAATGTCACACTCACACCAATTTGAACTTGCTCAGTCCGTTCAATTGCGGTCTTATAATGTAATTTCATTCTCTGGTATAATCGCTATTTTTGTTTCCGTATTCCTGATTTATCCATTGAGGCAATCTGGTTGGTTATTTGCGCCGAGTTTTGGAGCAGTGATATTTTGACTTATATGCCTTTTGGATGAGAAACGATACTTCTGTGGCTTTTGGAATTTAGCTTTCACTTTCCATTCATTTCATGGTATCTACTGAACTTGTCACTTGTCAGAACTCACAAGTCTTACAACCCCATAGCAAACTTAATCTTATGTTCTGCACAGTATTCATATATTGTTCCTTTTCTCTTGACCTTACTTAAGAGTTAAGAATAACATGCCGTTTTTATATGCCCCTTCATTTCTTTTTGACAGCTGAACTTTTCAAGTTTATTTATGCTGTTTTCTTTCATATATTGGAACCATTATTTCTTTCAGGATGCATTTGTTCTGTGGGACACCTACGGCTATCCAGTTGACTTGACCGAGGTTAGTTCTTCATTTTCCAACCTGCAAAATTACTGAAGCTTAAGGGTGTGTTTGGTTGAATAAAATGGTTACTACCATCCTATCCTGTACACTCTCATCCCTCCAACCAAATGCGCTCTTAGTGGTCTGTTTATACTGCTTTCTTATTGTTTCACATCCCATAGATCATGGCAGTTGACTATGGCTTGACTGTGGACCGGGAGGGTTTTAATGCTGCAATGGAAGAAGCAAGGCAAAAGGCAAGGAATGCTCGCTTCAAGGTATTTCTTTATTCCTACTATGGGTAGAAGTTAATCCCGAATATTTCTTTTTGTGCTTTTTTTATCTAAGAATCATCTTTGCCTGATTTTTCATTTGATGATCTTATATTATTTTCATTATATCTCAGATATGCTGCTGTTATTTCAATCTATTGGGCGAGCTTAATTTATAAGATATAATTTAGACACCACGTTTTCCCCCTTTTTTGATGTATGTTTCTTTGTGCAGGCAGGAGGAAATTCCATTGTTATGGATGCTAATGCTACATCACAGCTGCGCAATCAAGGGCTTGCAAGCACAAATGATAGCCCGAAGTACGAGTATAAGGTTAAATGATATGCCATGTACTTTTTTGTTCTGGTTTAGCTATCTTACACTTTTAGTAGGTGCAGTTATTTCCAATATTCAATGTAGTAATTTACCTGGCTGCAGTCTTCTGGTTGTTCATGCATTGTTCATATTTGGTGTTTTGATACTGATTATTGTCAACTTAGAAACATTTTTCCAGGAACATGACAGTGTGGTGAAGGCTATCTATACTGGATCAGAGTATCTTACCACTGCATCTGGTGATGAAGACTTTGGCCTTGTGCTGGAAAGTACAAGCTTCTATGCCGAACAGGGTGGTCAGGTACAACACCCTTATTGTGGACTATGTAATGCTCATGTGCTTGAAATCCAGTATCTGGGTTTGTTTTACTTTGTCACTGTAATCTGTAGTTCTTCACTTGTACGTCATGCCAATTTGCTGTAGTACTTCTTCAGTTGTACACAATCCTGACTTGTTTGTTCTACTTTATCCCAATAATCTGAAGCAGTCCTTCCCCTGTTACTACATCCTAGCAGTCTGCACTAGTCCTTGACTTGCACTTAACCCCAGCTTGTTTGTTGTATTCTATCTCAAATCTGTTGTACTTCGTCCCAATAAGCTGCCATGATCCTTAACTTGTCCTTGATCCTAGTACATGTTCTAAGGATTTTTTAACTATTTTTATGGATATCATTTCACCACTTCAAAATACAAACTCCCAATTGGTGTTGTTAGTATCCTGAGATTATAGGTGTAATGTGGAATATGGGATGGTGAGGATGCTGAAGTATTGCTTTATGTATTTTCATGGTTGCCCATACAACTATAAAATACAGCGAAAGCTTTGATTTTGTTAAAATAAATTTCAAAATGGATGTTAGTAATACTGTATGTAGTTATCGTGACCCTCGACTAGCGGAATGTGAGGGAGCGAGTGGAGGGCGTAGCCGTGGCAGACGGGAGGGCGAGGGTGTGCTGTCCCTTGTCTCCATAGAACAGAACCGGCGTAGGGGCCCTGGAGAGGAGATTTCTGTGATAAGAGATTGCTTTATTTCTTGATTGATTTGTTTACAATCTGCCTGCTCCTTTATATAGAGGAGGGGCTGCCCTATCTTTAGAAGCTATAATATTCTAGGGAAAGCCATCTAATAGCAAAGGAAACTCTAATTGAGGAAATAATCTTGCAAATCAGGAAATACATATAAGCAAATAGGAAACAGGAGATAACATGCTGATTTGGGATCCTCAAGGGATCCTACTCGGATCCGGGTGGGCTGGCGCACCCACCGGCTGGGCCGGCGCAGCCTGCCGCCGGCGGCGGTAGGTGTGCCCCCACCTGACAGTAATACCAATAAACAATGCACAGTTTAAACCAGAAGATCTTGAAAACTTATCTGTTTGTTTGCAAGTCATTGTGCCATACATTATATGATTTCACACTTGACATGATTTTTCCTGCATCAGATATATGATACTGGGATCATTGAAGGGTCTTTTGGATCTTTTAATGTAATTAACGTTCAAGTGTTTGCTGGGTATGTTCTGCATATGGGCTCATTTACTAAAAGTTCCAAAACATTATATGTTGGTGATAAAGTGACATGCAAGGTAACACATTTTTTAAATACAGTCTTTATATTGAATTAGTTGATCTCTGATATTTTCTTAATCATATTTCAATGTTCATGTTTCCATTGTTAGGTTGATTATGATCGGCGTGCTCGCATTGCTCCAAACCATACTTGTACCCATATGCTGAACTTTGCTCTAAGGGTATGCTGAATTTTAAGTTTATTTAAAAGTGCATGATTATCTTCCGCTCTGATGATGATTCCACCATTGTAAGTGCAGGAAATACTTGGTGATCACGTTGACCAGAAAGGTTCAATTGTTCTCCCAGAGAAGCTACGATTTGATTTTTCCCATGGTATGACATTGTTCTTCCTGTACTTCCTTCACATGCGCTCCTGCTTCTCAACTCCTTAAAACTGTTAATCCATGATAGGGAAACCTGTTCAGCCTGAAGATTTGAGAAAAATTGAGTCTATAGTGAATCAACAAATCAATGACAAACTGGAAGTATTTGCACATGAAATAAAATTAGAGGATGCAAAGCGCATAAATGGTCTACGAGCAGTGTTTGGTGAAGTAAGTTTTGTTAGTCAGCTTGACTTATCATATTCACTTATTATGTTGACCTGGTTGATTATTTCATATAACATATTTGGCATATTTAATTTGTAGATCTATCCTGATCCAGTACGAGTTGTATCAGTCGGTCGCAAAGTGGAAGACCTGCTTGCCAATCCTGAAAGGAAAGAATGGTTATCCATATCAACGGAGCTGTGTGGAGGTATATTTGCTTCCATCTGGAATGCACTAGATTTCATGGTTACATTATCTAAAATTAATTATATCAGGTACACATATTAAAAATACTAGCCAGGCTGAAGCATTTGCCCTATTGTCTGAGGAGGGTATTGCCAAAGGTGTTAGGAGGATCACAGCTGTTACTGCTAAATGTGCTTCTGAGGCTATGATGTTGGCATCATCTATCGACTCTGATATCAATGAAGCATCAAACTTGGAGGGACCCATATTGGAAAAGGTAGGCTTTGTCTTTTGTGTGTTATCTTTCAAATGCCAACTGCATTGTTTGTATACAATACACTGGTTATTTTCATTAAATGTGACATGATGTTTCTCTTCCATTAGAAATATTATTTTTCTTGCCTTTATATGGGTAGGTAATATAAATTATACATTGGAGCTGTTTCTGTTGATCTATTCTATATCAGATCATCATCTAAAAGTGATATTTCTATCAGAAAATTGCTTCTATAAAGAGTACGCTTGATACAGCTGCAATCCCAGCTGCAAGAAAAGCTGATCTTAAAGGCAGGGTGTCGAAGTTGGAGGTTCGTAAAAGGCTTCTCTTCAGCTGTCACTTCTTCTCGCAGGAAGAGAACTTGTGATATTCAATATTCCTTTGTTACTTGATTTTGGAGCTTATTGCAGCTGTTGCATCTTGCATGTGTCAGGATCAACTTAGGAAGGCCAAGAAGAAAATGGGAGAGGAAAACATCCAGAAGGCTGTTAAGTTTGCAATAGATGCTGCACAAACTGCTCTTTCAGAAGGAAAGCACTTCTGTGTTGCTCATGTAGATGTGGGCCTTGACACTAGTGCTATTCGGGAAGCAGTTATCAAAGTCAAGGACCAAAAGGTCAGGACTTAACTTTATGTAGTTCATGTCTTTTCATCTGACTGTTTCAAGAACATGCTCAATTCAAATTATGGATAAGCCATCTTCAATTGATGTCGTCTTAGAGCATCTCTTATCTCATTCTCTATCCGTTCTGGTCCCACCTGTCGGTGATACAAGAGATATAAATAAAAGAAATGATATATTTAATAAGTAGGGTCTACCTGTCGGTGATACAAGAGTAAAATATGGGGAATATAATATCAGGAGTCTGTTGGAGAGTAATAAGATTTAGAGATTAAATTTTATTAGGACTCTGTATGAGATTTTAGAGAATAAAAAATAACAACTCTCTTGAAGATGCTCTTAGATATATATATTATACTCCTTGCCCTATTGTATTTAGTGGTCTTACAAGACCCACATGCTATATGTTAAAACACCTAGCAGAGAGACAGCCTTGACTTTCATTTTTTTCTTGTCTTGTTTTTAGCAGAATATCTTTTTCCGTGCAAGATACTGTTTTCTTGTCACTTCATGATGAAGAAATCGATAGCCAATATGCCCATAGTCCACAAATTGCTGCTCATGCCAAAGACAATTATTGTGAAGTTTAGCCTCATTCTGAACTCTGAATTGGGAAAACCTGTAACTATATGAGCGTCTGAATTCCTAAGATCATTTATTTGTATAGTCTAGGATGAGCTGGTGAACATTTGGGTTTTGTCTTGTCCAGGATTTGCCAATCATGCTATTCAGCACGGATGAGGAGACAAACAAGGCTGTCATTTATGCTGGTGTGCCTTCCAGTGCTGCCAACAGCTTCAAGGTGTTGGATTGGTTAACGCCGTCGATTGTGCTACTCAAGGGTAAAGGAGGTGGTGGCAAGAATGGCATTGCCCAGGGCCAGGTGAGCATTCGCACAATTCTTCAGAATCTTTCAATAGAAGTTGATGTTGTGAAAACCTTGTGTACCGCCTAAAATCTGTAAACATGTAATGCAGGGAAGTGATGCTTCTCAATTGGAGGAAGCTATGGAGGTTGCCACCCAGATCGCTTCAATGAAGCTGGGCTAATTTTGGTCCTAACAGAAGTTCTATATTGTTGATACATGAAAATGAAATTAATTGGGGATTCTGTTTGGATCACACGGGTATGGTAACCAACACATTTAATCTTATTGGTTTATCAATATGGTAAATTTAACTCATTATATCTATTTGGTGTGTTTGATTAACTTTTAGTAGTATATTTATCCCTGGTGGGCTAATTTTCTTCTGTGAGGGTATGCCGGTATGGTGTGCACCCTTGCATATGTACTGTTACTACGGTGGAAAAATAAAAACGAAAACAGGGGTACTCTGCTGCTCTGTATTCACATGCACCTCGCCAGTAAATTCGTTCTTGAGTATATAAAAACATCGCGAGGTCATTGGCATGTTACATACTGGTCGAGGTACGCAGTTATTTTCAATGTATGCCCTAGGTAGTGAAGTCCATTGATGACATGTCTGTAGTCCATGGCATTCACCAACGACGCAGTGCTTTCTTTGCTTAGTTTGAGTCTCGGCTCCATGAGGGTCAGGTAGGCGTTGTAGGAGCTCATGTCGCTCCTCTCAACAGCTTGCATACATAAGCGGATTGGCAGATTGTGCTGGCACCTGGCCCTTGATTCACCTCAATCATGAGATAGTATGACAACAATCCAAGGTCGCTCATGAGTAGGGATGGCAATGGGTCTGAAAAACCTGCTCGTGAATAAACCGTTTCATGGGTTTAAGAAAAACCTGCTCGTGAATAAACCCAAACCCGTAAATCTCATCAAACCTGTACCCACGGAACCCACGAGTCTGAATATTTGAAACCTGACGAAAACCCACGGTTCAGGTAACGGGCATGCGGGCGTGATAGACTACTAGAGGCAGAGGAAAAGCGGGGCGCTAGGAGAGAGGAAAGAGAAGGAGGGGGCGCTGGAGAGAGGTCTCGCCGTGACGCCGTCTCGGGATAAAAAAAAAAGGAGGGAGGTCTAGGCTAGACCGTCTAGCCTGCTCCTGTTGCTAGCCGTTGACCCTGTATGCATAAACGCTGCATGTGAGACATGGCTGTTGGGGCCACATAAATAGAAAAAATAAAACAAAAAAAACCAGGTAAACCGTATCCGTGCGTTTAAATATAAACCTACGCCCGATCTAAAAATAAATGGGTACCCAAACCCGTAAACCTGTGAGCATAAATTTATGTTCAAACCTATGCTCATCGGGTCGGGTATCCATAGATACTCGGCCCTACGGGTAAAATTGTCATCTCTACTCATGAGAAATTCATGCTTTATCTCATACTTGAACGAACCAATCTTATTGCTGCTACCGGTGATAATCAAGGCATCGATGTAGATTTTGACAATGAACCATGATAAACCTCTGCTCCGCATGGTCAGAGCTGCTCCTCTAGAAACTCAGCGACACCATGGAAGCATTAAGCTTGGCATTCTAGGTTCTCGGTGCTTGACGAAGCTCGTAAAGTGCCTTGCGTATGTACAATAACTTGTGTTGAGCTGGCTCATTAGCTTGACGAGCCAATTCATACTGCATCGAGCCGAGTCGAGCTGGCTCGATATTCAGCCCTACCCTCACCTAGCTACCCTCGCTCACTGCCCAACCGGCCCTCGTCCGCTGCCTATTACCCACCACCACTCGCCTTGTCGTCCCCTGCTCGACGCTCAGCCTCCCACCGTCTGACCACCCCTTGCCCTCCGCTCGACCGCCCCTATCATAGTCTCTTCGAGTGGACCAACATCATTGAGGTCGCCCGGTAAACCCATA
>KE372906.1:62291-79295 GCA_000418225.1 Zizania latifolia
TATGACAAATCAAAGCTCTGTCAAAAGTGTGACAGCTACAAACACACAACCAAAAAGTGTCGGACCCCAAAGCATCTAGTGGATTTATATCTCAAATCTATGGGACGCAAGAGAAATACTCAAGGCAATGGATATGAAGCTCACTTCAATAGTCAAGAGGACGAATTCAAGGATGTTGAACACTCCGAGAAGTTCCTATTGCACTTAGTGACCAACCAGCGCTCCCAGTGTTTGATGACACAAAGAGCACAGAAAACATGGTCGTGGAGTATACCTCCAATGATATATTTGGAGATTTCAATTAAGATCTTCCTCCATAGTTATAGATATAATTATCAATCTATGTAAAACCATAGTGTAATCAAGTGTTGTAATAAATATATGTCATCCTACAATATTGTCCAAGAACAATATTTACATACTTATAATTAAAATTATATCAACTCCTTGATATTTATTAATAAAAATATGTGTTTGCTATATATATCTTGCAAATTTACTTAAAAATTTTGCCTTTCTAATTATATATAGATCATTTACGGGAACAATCATGGATGAGGAATTCTATTTGGTAGACAGCGGCACTACAAACACTATACTTAGGGAAACAAAGTATTTCCAAACTCTTACAAAAATCAAAGGAAATATTTTGACAATCGCAGGACGTGATACTATAATTGTTGGTACTGGTCGTGCCATTATTACATTCCCTATGGGTACACAAGTAACAATCGAGAACGCATTATTGTATCCTGATTCCACTCGTACTCTCATAAGCTATCGCGATATCCGTCTCAATGGTTTTCATCTAGAAACTTAGGATGAACACCAGAAGGAATACATTCTCATGACTCAAAATAACGGATATGATAAGCAAATTCTTGAAAAAATTCCATGTCTATCATCCGGATTATACTACACATACATTAAACCCATACCACATGTTGCTTATAAAGTAATTTTCCAAAATATTGATCCATTCCAAACGTGGCATGATCGCCTTGGATATCCAGGAGTGGGTATGATGCGGAAAATTATTAGCAATTCTATCGGTCATACTCTAAACACATCAAAGTTCCCACAATCTTCGGATTTCATGTGTACTGCATGTGCATAAGGCAAGCTAATTTTAAGACCCTCTAGACTTAAAATACAAGCTGGACCACTTAAATTCCTTGAACGCATTCAAGGAGATATTTGTGAGCCTATTTCACCGTTAACTGGACCATTCAGGTATTTCATGGTTTTAATTGACGCATCTACACGATGGTCCCACGTATGCCTTCTTTCCACACGAAACCATGCTTTTGCCAAAATAATGAGCCAACTAATAAAATTGAAAGCTCATTATCCAGAACACCGAATTCAAACAATTTGAATGGACAATGCTGCTGAATTCTCCTCTAAGGCTTTTAATGACTATTGCATGGCTTTAGGGATCGAACTATAGCACTCGGTTCCGTATGTCCATACTCAAAACGGTTTAGCTGAATCCTTGATTAAGCGACTTAAGTTTATTGCAAGACCGCTTTTACATAATTGCAATCTACCAACATCATGTTGGGGTCACGCGATTTTACACGCCGCGGCTTTAATTCAATTGCGACCAACTGCATATCACGAAACATCTCCTCTACAATTAGTGCGTGGAAATCCACCAAGTATTTTTCATCTACGTAAATTTGGGTGTGCCACCTATGTACCAATCTCACCACCGCAACGTACCTCAATGGGACCACATAGAAAACTGGGAATTTATGTGGGGTACAAATCTCCGTCAATAATAAAGTACCTTGAACCTCTAACAGGGGATCTATTCACTGCCCGGTACGTAGACTGCATCTTTAATGAGGAGCATTTCTCGGCATTAGGGGGAGAATTATAAAACCATGAAGAATGCCCGAAAATCAACTGGGATGATAAAAGCATCTCAGCCTCTGATCCACGTACACAAGAAACTGAACTACAAGTTCAAAAAATTATAAACTTACAAAACATAGCAAATAACATGTCAGATTCTTTTGTAGATTATAAGGGTGTTACAAAATCATATAATCCTACCAAAAACGTGCCAAAAAGAGTAGAGGTACCGATCATAACTACTCGCACTCCTACTCCTAAAGTTCAAAGGAAGAGGGGGAGAAGTACGGCCTAAATACAGGATTTAGCTACCGAAAAGTCAAAAGAACCAAAGAAGAAAACTTCTGAACCTAAAATGACTTCCATCAAGCAACAAAGGACATAGAAGAAAAAAGTACTTCTGAAACACCTTCTACAAGTAGAATTCATCCACGAGATAACAATGATAAAATGGGTAATATAAACCCAGTGGAAGGGGAACCTTCACAACAACCTAGCTTAATAATTTACACGATCTATGAAGTTGGAAGATCGAAAGAGCTGGACTCAACCACATTGGGAAACCGCGACGAGTCACGAAAGATAGAAGAAATATCCACTAATTATAGTGAATCTGGAGAATCATTTAATCGTAAGACTACAATTGTCGACACATATTTCTCAAATAAGATTGCAAACAACCTTCTCAGTGATCACGATCCAAAGTCCATGGCAGAGTGTAAGACAAGCTCCGATTGGCCCAAATGGAAGGATGCAATTCTTGCAGAAATCGCCTCGCTTTACAAAAGGAAGGTATTTACAGAAGTAATACCCACACCTCCAAAGGTATTCCCTGTAGGATCCAAATGGGTTTTCGTCCGTAAACATGATGAAAATAATACAGTGGTGAGACACAAAGCAAGGCTTGTAGCCTAGGGTTTCATGCAAAGACCTGGTATTGATTTTAATGAAACATACTCTCCAGTTATGAATGCCATAACATTCCGATACTTAATCTCTATGGCTGTTCAAAACCGTCTACCTATGCAGTTGATGGACATCGTGACCGCATATTTATATGGGTCATTAGATTCGGATATCTACATGAAGGTTCCCGAATGAATCTCAACTCCGAATGAAGCAAAACGCAACATGTATTGTGTAAAACTCAACAAGTCCCTATACGGCTTGAAACAGTCGGGACGAATGTGGTATTACCGACTAAACGAGTTCCTTATTCAGAAAGGTTACTCAAACAACAATGATTGTCCCTATGTATTCATTAAGAAATTACAAACAGGATTTTGCATCATATCCGTGTATGTTGATGATCTAAACATCATCGGCAACGAACAAGATATTGATGAAGCACGAAATCATCTCAAGACGGAATTTGAAATGAAAGATTTGGGCAAAACCAAATTTTGCTTAGGATTACAACTTGAGCATCTTCATTCAGGAATACTTGTTCACCAAGCTGCTTATATCCAAAAAGTCTTAGAGAAATTCAACATAAATAACTCTTATCCATCCAAAACTCCTATGGTGGTTCGATCTCTAGACGTAGAGAAAGATCCATTCAAACCAAGGGAAGATGGAGAAGAGGTACTGGGTTCTGAATACCCATATCTCAGTGCCGTTGGAGCATTAATGTATTTAGGAAATTGCACCAGGCCTGATATCGCATTTGCTGTAAATTTATTAGCAAAACATAGCGCTTCTCCAACTAAACGTCATTGGACGGGAGTTAAGCAAGTTCTTCGATATTTCCAAGGTACAAAAGACTTAGGTCTACACTTTAGTTTCTAAGGAAATCAAGACCACAATATGATTGGATATACTGATGCTGGTTACATGTCTGATCCTCACAACGCCAGATCACAAACAGGCTTTGTATTCCTATATGGTGGAACGGCCATCTCATGGAAATCCTCTAAACAGACTTTAGTGGCAACTTCCACCAATCATTCTGAAATCATAGCCCTATATGAAGCATCAAGAGAATGCATATGGCACAGAAGAATGATAAACCACATACAACAATCGTGTGGTAAGGGTTCTATCGAATCCTCAACTATTATCTACGAAGATAATGCTACATGTGTTACACAAATGTAAACTGGTTATATCAAAAGCAATATTACAAAGCACATTGCACCAAAATTATTTTATCCTCATGAGCTTCAACAAAGTGGAGAGATAAAAATCTTGCAAACCAAGTCATGTGATAACCTCGTAGACTTATTCATAAAGTCCTTACCGAATTCAACATTCCAAAAATATGTTCCTAGGCGATGATTCCTCATGACTTGTGGGCGGCGGTGAGTGGGCCATGTGGCAGTTTGCAAGCAGAGGCGGGCGCTAGTTCGTGGGTGTCGCTATTTCATATAAGAGAATAAGAATACCAAGTGGATTAGTGAGTCGAGATACCAATTTTGTTGGTTTATACTAGCTGAGTGTCCTTGTGTTACAATGAAAAAAATTATAACATTAAAAGAACACCATGCAAATAAAAATAAGCGAAGTTAAAGCTGAAGAATTTTGGTTTGCTGTGAGAAGGAGTGGTGGTGGTGACAGACTCACCATTACTAGATTCTTTTAAAGTAGTATAGATGTGGGTAAAACATAATTTGATATATTTCTAATTTTATACACATATATATAATATTGAGTCATATAGGTAAATATTTATCCGTTATAGTTGACCTCGCCTAGTCACCATGAGTTGACTATATAAGATATTGTTTAGTTCCATGTATGAATGGAATGTCATGGGTTCGTTTTTAGGAAACGGGATAGTTCTGTAAGGATGTTTGGTTGGATAAAAAGAATGTTTCGATCATGTGTTTGGTTGAGAGAATAGAGAGGGATGGAATGATTCAATCTCTTGTTTGACTTGTGGAATGAGAAGAGATGGAAGAAGCTAGCCATCTTGCCACGCCACTGCCTAGCCATGCTGCCTAGGTCGCCCCACCGCTGTGTCGCACCACCTGCGCCACCCAACCTCCCCTGGTCGATTCATTGTGCCGCCTGCGCTGCCCAATCGCCCCTGGCCGTTGTGCCACCTACGTTGCCTCGCCACACCAAGCTATCGTGTGGATCCGTCACCCTAGGCCCCACCGCCCCTCTCTACATGGCCCTGCTGCCACTGGCTAGCCCCCTCTTCGCGTGGACTCATCGTGTCATGCCACTGCCCCTGTCGTGCCTCCACCCATGCCCGCCACAGACCGCCGCCCCATCGCCTGACCTAGGGATGATGGCAATCGGGTTCCACAGATATGGGTAGTGCATACCCGTACATACCCGTACCCATGAAAATTATACCTGAATCCAAATCCATTACCCATGATAGGTAAAAGCCCATGTCCATACCCGCTACCTGCGGGTGCCGTATACTCATGGATGTCGTATACCTGTTTGCCCGTTAGAGGGCTGAGTGGGGTGGCACGGGATGACAACGTCGAGTGTCCTAGCATTTTGGTCGGTGTGGTGGTCGAGGAGCACGAACGCCATGTCGGGCATATCATCTAGGGCCATGACGAGAGGGCCGACCGTCTAGGGTACAGGAAATTTATGGCCCCCAAATTATATATGCAAATGCATTGGACCTATTAGGACTTAAGATTTAGTGTTGTGGCTCAGAATTTAAGCAAATACTTCATTAAAAAAATAAATTTGAAGAGTTAAGGTGTTCAAAAGTATATTTGATTTTTTTCTTAGCTCAAAAGGCATGAAGTTATTGGATGATATTGAATTAAGAAAATGCTGTGCTAAATTTGTGGAATTTTTTTCTCAAAATAGATCATCTGATGTTGAGCTTGATGATCTTTGTTCTGAAACAAGAGTCTTACAAATGACTTTGTCAAATGGTTATATGTCTTCTATTGAGATTTTTGAGTTTGTTAGTGATGTAGATTGATATCTAAATGTTTTAACTGCTTTCAAATATCATATTATTATTTACTATACTTGTGACTGTAGCTTGTGACTGTGGCATTAACTGAAAGAAGTTTTTCAAAGTTAAAATTATTGAAAAACTATTTGAGGTCAACGATGTCATAAGAAAGATTGAATAGTCTAGCTACTTTATACATAGAAAAAGCTATCTTCAATTAGATTGGCATATATATTATTATTGATAATTTTATAACTAGAAATATAAGAAGAAATCACTTTCACTAACTAATATAGCCATGAGCCTATGGTTGGTTTGTTTTTTGGGCTTTTGTAGGTGATTCAAAATAGGTTATGACTCTATTTTATAGTCCTTGACTAATACAAAATCTATTAGTATCGTGGATTAATTTATATATTATAAATATACTGAATAATTTTATAATTAATATAAAAATATTATTCTATATTACGTTCACAAAATATTAAAGTGTCCCTTAATTTTTTTACTCAGGATCTCCGAAATGCTAGGATGGGCCCTGATACCATCTCCGCCGCTCGGTGCAGCACCTTGACGACGTCGCAGCTGCAACGCTGGACGGCGTAGCTAAAGTTGGTCGCCTTTTGATTTTTCTACAGGGCTGCGACTTCTCGGTGCTCCTCGACGACACGCCAGCAGCTCTGAATAGTAGGCGACTGGGTTTCTTGCTGGTCGCTGTCTCATGTTGTCTTTGGCCGCTGCATTAAGGCAGAGATTCAAGGTGAGGATCCGTCTTCTGTGATTGTGATTTCGGACGTATTCAGTTATTTTTATTTAGAGAAAAAATAAAAAATATTTTATATATATATATATATATCGACGTATTTGGGTTTTTGTGGGATTCATCGTATCGGCGTATCGTCATACCCATATCGTGTATCTGTGATACATTGGTTTGCACTACTACAGAACAAAATTTCCCTATAAGTTTAAAACCGACAGAGAAATAATAAAAACCGACAGAGAAATAGGGAAATCAATTTTTCTATCAGTGTGCCGACAGGAAATAACTGTTATGAATAAAGCGATAGGAAAATTTAATTTGCTTAATGGCTAACCGTTAGAAATGATTTTTTTGACAGTTTGTGGCCGACGGGAAAATTTAACGTCGTTGGGTTTTAATTTCTATCTTTACGAAGTTATGTCGACAGGAAAATCCTTTTTTACCATCAGTACAAATATTTCCTTGACGTTCTATAGCCGTTTTTCCTGTCGGGCCGTGGACGTTTTTACGTTTTTTTCCTATCGAGAACGTACCTTCATAATTTATAACCAATGCCCTGTCGGGCTGCACGCTGTCAAGCCATTATTTCATAATTTCATTTTATACAGGGGATCAAAACAGAATTTCACACATGTTTCATCGTAACATTTATCGTAACTGTCGGACTACGTACTATAAGCCATTATTTCATAGTTTTATTTCATACAGGATCAAAACAGAATTTCATACATGTTTCATCACAACATTCATCATAGATATGATCATCATAATATTTCCATATATGTCTGGTTCGTTGGTGATAGCTGCTGATGCTGGTTCAAAGGAGGTTCAGACTTCAGATCGGAGTGGTGAGAAGTTCTCTCGAGAAAATCACCAAGTGAGAAGATATGCAGTGAAACAATGTAAGGAACATGGATAAACAAAACCTCTTGAAATTTTTGCACTCGGCAACCAGAAAGTCACTGTAAATTTTGGCACAAATAAGAAAACAAGATTCTTAAATCCTATGTAGATGTGATATGGGATCGTCAGTACATATCGACGACCAAAAGAAGGTACCATCTCATTGTGCCACAGTAGATTTCAACTTTAAAGTATCACCAAACATGGGTATTTCTCATGATGCATTAAAATGAACATTTATGCAAGTCTTCAATTTCAGAATAGTCGGTTCATTAGAAAAAAGCATTGAAGTTGTTGAAATGAAGTGAAATAGTATATGTATAACCCAACCAAAATTAAAGGGTGTGTGTTTTTTGTTGGTTGGGTGGGTGGGGTACTGTTATCAGCTTTGTTCACTTCTACTGCCTGCCCAACTCTAAATACAGAGATCAAGAACAAGACCTCTATTAAGCATGTAAATTACAACTAGCAATACGCCCGCCTCCCCTTTTTGGAGAGGGAATAGCTCTCGATTGTTTGAACTGGATCTTCTGTTTTTTCTTCTTTAAAGTGCCATGTGATCTTATGGAAGATCGAAACTTTATTAGGGATTGTGAGTTACAAACGACAAGATTCTTGAAGAGACGGCAAACTACGACCACGGAACCAATGTAAGAACACTTCGTCCTGAGACCTGAGTTATGTAGAATTATCAATTTAGCACATTGCAGCATTGCCAAGTGTTAACCTTTTATTGATTCCAAATGGCTTCCTCCAGCTAATGGATGACGATGAATACGACGACCTAGATGATTTCATCGTTGATAACGATGACGGCATGGTGTCTGGGGAGGAGCGGCAAGAGTGCGAGCTGGACGAGTTGGAGGAGGGAGAGGAGGAGGAGGAGGAGGAGGCTCCTGTTGGGCAAGTGGAGATCCTTCCCCTCAGGGAACAGCTAAAGGCAGACATCAAGAGAAAAAAACAGGCACATCAAGGTGCCTCCACTGGCATGGCTCGCTGCTCGTCGGCCATGCAGGCGCCTGTCAAGGACAGGTGATCCAGTGTTGCTTGCTTTTTCTCCGCTGCCTTCTCTTGAACATCTTTTGAGTATCATAGTTTTATCTTCCTGTTGTTAACAGAAATAATCTCTTGCAGATTTGGCATCTTCTTTGGGCCATCTGGCCAGACCTTCACTTTCTCTCCGAGTCATGGAAGAAGGCTGTTCATCAATAATGAAAGAAACACAGAACTTGCCATCCAGGGTATGTGCTCCTGGACACAACCTTGGTGAATCTGTCATCATTGAATTGCTGCGTAATTAACCAACGTCATGCGATTATGATGTTACCCTTTTGACCGCTTGATGGACATGAATGGACATATTTATATTTTAGACTCTGTTTGGAGTACTTATTCGTTTATAGTGATATGGTCTTACTCTTATGGTGCTGAAGAGATGGCTTTTTTAAGAAGAAAACCATACGACCTGGCTTTGTTTGAAAGTTATATGACAGAAATGTGATACGAAGACTTTTCAGGAGATCATCCATTCTAATGCCGCTCTCACCTCAGCACGCTCAACTGGAGTTCTAATGGAATCCGATGTCAGGTGTTCACATCCCGTTTTCACTGAAGAAATGGTTTTCATCGCTTAATTTTAAAAGTTCTAAGATTGCTCAGAAACTAAAAGCTTGCATGTACATTTTATATAAATGACATCCATACTCCATAGCTTGTTCTTTACTGTCACACCATCATATAAGGATTTTGTCTTGTTTGCTTGATTCTGCTATGGTGCTGCCGTAGTGGTTTTGTTAATCATAGGTGTCAAGCATTCTTAAAATTGACGCCATCATATCTATGGTTGTGCGAATTGACTATATGTCTTCATTAATCAGTACATGCTCCTGACGTGTATTAATCTGAAATCTGTATGCATTGTGATACGACAGCACATCAGACAAAACGGGAACCATTCTGTTAAACTTTTACATGATTAGACATTCGTTATGAAATGTCTTTTGAGATAAGTAGTTGAGTGGGCTGCCTTTCTTCTACCCTACTGTATAATTAGCGAGTTAAGAGGATGAACACATCACTCCTCTAGTAAATCTTGTAGGGTTATGGGAAGACTACGCTAGTGCTTAATTTCAAAAATTTACCCCGTTAGCCTAAGAACAATGCGTGTAATGGGATCATAGATCGTTACCTCAAGCCTCGAGACGCGCTCGGGTAGCGGAAGTAGAGTCGATAAAGCGCGTCCTCGAGCTGCTCCTCTCGGCTCCGTTTGTTCGTCGGTGATCCGGCGATGAAGACGACGTGATCCTATGATCCAGCGATCTCCACGGGAAGAAGATGAGCACCACTATCGGAGTAGTGCCTTCACGGTATCCACACGTCCGGGGACAGGATCACCTCGCGCCGGCGTGCTAGCACCATTCACGAGATCCAGGAAGGTCAATCACAACACTTGTAATCGAGGAGAGAAGAGAGATGGCGGCTAGGGTTTGGTCAAACCAATATCATGCAACAGCAACAACTTTTTCGTGCTAGCCTTTCCTCTCTTTATATAGTGCCCTGTCACGGGGCTTTAATCTGTATTAAAGCCCTACAGATGCAATCTGTTCGCTTGGACCGGAACTTCCGGTTCTGACCGAAACTTCCGAAAATAACCTTCTGTATCAAATTTATTCTGACCCGGAACTTCCGGTCTAACCAGAACTTCTGGATGCTCCAGAACCCGGAACTTTCGGCCCTCAGCCAGAACTTCCGGTTCCCCTAGAATTCTCTTGGGCACAATTCCATCAATCTCTCACTTGTATAAGAGCCAATTCTCGCAAGCTTTAAAATCCAATCCCCTTAAGCGTGCGACCCGATAGATTCATATGCAAACGTCCGCTACCCGAAAACCCTTTTCAAATCGCCGATCAATAGCGGTACCTAGCAGCACATATTGACCCCCGAAAGCATACAAAGTCAATCATACTTTCTGAACCTTGATATACTCACGCACCAATCCCTTTACCACATGACATAAGTCAAGCTCAAGGCGAGATTCGTGCCACCCATATTGACAGCTCGACACTTCACTCGATCAAGTAGTAGATTCAATCATGATCAACTCTTTGATCATAGTGGCATGGCCATGCACTTTCCAATCCGACTATCTCGAGGGGCCCAGAGACGTCTCTCCCATTATGTAGGAGGGGTAAATTCCATCTTGACCGCTCACATCCCACGACATGTATCATAATACACTTGAAAGTAACCTTTATAACTACCCTGTTACGAAATAGCGTTTGGAAGCCCCTAAGTGTGCACTACACATTCTAGAATCAATGACGATCTCAGGTCTAAGGATTCTGCAGGTACACCATTTGAGATGACAACTGATGGCACATATAAAATAACAATCCCAGCAGTATCTCAAAGTGGGTCTATCCAACTCCATGTTCACTAACATGAGTCCACATCACTGATTTGACATCTCTATGTCTATGATATGTAAAACATGATCATCAATCAGGCAGATGTGCTAATCTATAAATCATCACTGTCTCACATGACGATATGAGATTAGGGATCATTTAGAATAACATCAAAACACGGAGAGTTTTACAAACAAAGTCACGCACTTGTTGATCAATGTAAAAGATATTTATTCAAAAGACAAGATAACCAATTATCCAATTGTACATCAGCATAGACAAAATAACTTCTTCTCACATACACTAGTCTCACTCACACAAGTATCTAATACCCATAGAGCTCAAGTGCGTCTCATGCTTGGGCTATGAGAGAGGCTTCGTCAACGGATCCGCTATGTTCAAATCCGTGTGTACCTTGCATATCTTCACATCACCTCTATCTATAATCTCACGGATCAGGTGATAGCGCCACAGTATGTGCTTGGACTTCTGTTGCGACCTAGGCTCCTTGGCTTGGGCAATGGCACCACTATTATCACAATAGAGGTCCACTGGACTGGACGCACTAGGGACAACACCCAACTCAGAAATAAACTTTCTGATACAAACTACCTCCTTCGCAGCTTCCGAAGCTGCAATATACTCGTCTTCTGTCGTTGAATCTACAACCGTTTCATGCTTGGAACTCTTCCAACTCACTGCGCCTCCATTGAGGCAGAACATAAATCCAGACTGTGATCGCGAATCGTCCTTATCGGTTTGGAAGCTAGCATCGGTGTAACCATTTATAACGAGCTCCTCCTCACCTCTATATACCAGGAACATATCCTCAATTCTTCTCAAATACTTAAGGATACTCTTAACTGTCGTCCAGTGACTTTCACCTGGGTTTGACTGATATCTGCTCATAACACTTAGAGCATAAGAAACATCTGGATGTGCACAAAGCATGGCATACATGATGGATTCGATTGTGGAGGCATACGGGATCGCACTCATCTTCTCTAGCTCATTAGGTGTCGAAGGACACTGACTCTTGCTGAGAGAAATACCATGTGACATTGGCAGGAAATCTTTCTTGGAATTCTGCATATTGAACCATTTCAATACATTGTCAATGTACATGCTTTGGTTTAACCTAATTAACCTTCTCGATCTATCTCTATAGATCTTTATGCCTAAGATATATGCTGCCTCTCCAAGATCTTTCATTGAGAAACTCTTTCTCAACGAAGACTTGACAACATCTTGTATAGGAATATCATTTCCGATCAACAATATGTCATCCACATATAAGAGCAGAAACGCAAGTGAGCTCCCACTAGTCTTCTTGTAAACACAAGGCTCTTCTTCATTCTTGATGAAGCCAAACCCTTTGACTACCTCATCAAAACGAAGATTCTAACTCCGAGAAGCCTGCTTCAGCCCATAAATAGACCTTTGCAGCTTACAAACTTTTCCAGTATTCCCTAGATCATCAAGACCTTCAGGCTGTGTCATGTACACATCCTCACTTAGGTTTCTATTAAGGAAAGCCGTCTTGACATCCATTTGCCATATCTCATAGTCATAAAATGCGGCAATTGCTAGGATGATCTGGATAGACTTTAGCATAGCGACAGGCGGAAACGTTTCATCATAATCAACACCTTGAATCTGCATGAAACCTTTCGCCACCAATCGTGCCTTATAGATATGAACATTTTCATCAACGTCTATCTTTTTCTTAAAAATCCATTTACACTCGATAGTTTTTACACCATCAGGTGGATCAACCAAGTTTCAAACTTGATTCTCTCGCATGGATTCCAACTCGGATCTTATGGCTCCAAGCCATTTCTCAGAGTCTGGTCACATCACTGCTTCCGAATAGGTTTTGGGTTCATCATTGTCCAACAATAATATGTCGCGCTGCTAGTGGTTAAAAACGCTAACCGCTCGGGCGCATGACTTAACCTCTTCGACCGACGTGGGGCTGGTGTCTCGATAACAGGCTCTGCAACATCTTGCATGTCGAGTTGCGGTTCAGTAGGAGCTGAAACACTTTCTAGTGGTTTTCGAACCTCTTCGAGTCACACCGTGCTCCCAGTAACCCCTTTCGAGAGAAACTCTTTCTCAAGAAAAACACTATTCTGAATGACAAACACTTTGCCTTTTTCCTGGTTATAGAAGTAATATTCTTTGGTTTCCCTAGGATACCCCACAAAGAAGCATTTATCAGATTTGGGAGTAAGCTTATCAGACGTCAAATACTTTACATAGGCCTCACAACCCCAGATCTTTAGAAAAGACAACCCTGGATGTTTCCCAGTTCATATCTCATATGGTGTCCTCTCTACAGATTTAGATAGAACTCTGTTTAGTGTGAAAGCAACAGTTTCTAAAGTAAATCCCCAAAAAGACAATGGAAGATCAGTTTGACTCATCATCGACCGGACCATATCTAACAAAGTTTGGTTTCTCCGCTTGGACACCCCATTCCACTGAGGTGTACCAGGTGGAGTCAGTTGTGGAATAATTCCACACTGCTTCAGATGATCATTAAACTCATGGCTCAAATATTCACCTCCATGATCCGATCGTAAAAATTTGATTGTCTTGCCTGTATGATTTTATACCTCATTCTAGAACTCCTTGAATTTTTCAAAGGATTCCGCTTATGCCTCATTAAGTAGATGTAACCATATCTACTAAAGTCGTCGGTAAAAGTTATGAAGTATTGTAATCCACCTTTGGCTATAGAACTCATTGATCCACATACATCAGTATGTACAATGGCCAATAGCTCGTTTGCTCTCTCACTTTGACCAGTGAAAGGCGTTTTAGTCATCTTACCAAGTAAACAAGACTCACATGTGTCAAACGATTCAAAATCAAATGACTCCAAAAGTCCATCTTTATGGAGCTTCTGCATGCGCTTCTCATTTATGTGACCCAAACGACAATGCCAGACATAGGTAGGATTCAAATCATTGAGTCGATGTTTCTTCGTATTAATGTTATAGACATGTGTATCCTCAAGATTTAGAACATGTAAGCCATTCAACAATGAACAAACACCATAGAGCATACCATTCAAAAATATCGAACAATACTTGTTCTTTATTACGAATTCAAAATCTTCTTCCTCTAAACATGATGAAGAGATAATGTTTCTGCCCAAAGCGGAAATAAAATAACAATTATTTAACTCTAAAACTAATTCTGAGGGTAGCGACAACGAATAAACGCCGACAGCCAACGCAGCAACTTTTGCACCATTGCTAACGCGAACATCCAATCCACCTCTTGCGCACTTCCTAGTCCTTTTTAGCCCCTGCAACGATTTGTGAGTTTGAATCATTGATCCGGTATCAAATACCCATGAATCACTTGGACGAGTAGCAAGATAAATTTCAATAATATTTATACCTAAAGCGGAAGTCGCACTTTCCTTATTTTTCTTTTGTTCTTCCAAGTACAACTTGCAGTTTCTTTGCCAATGACTAGTTCTATACACAAACAAGGACTTTGAGGTACCATACCTCTCGGCTTAAGCTTGGTTCTCAAACATGCCTCGGAATCCTATAATCATATTATGGGAATCCCTGTTCTCATCTTACTTTCAAAGCTCAGAGGACATACTGGCAAGCATGAGACATCTAACGTTGAGCGAATCGTTGGTGAGCTTCTCATAAGCCCTCTGATCAGTTGTAGTTGCATTATTAGCTGGTTCATCAGGATGGGGCTCCTCGAGAACATATTCATTTTTCTGTTGTTTGAGAACCATTCTCAAACTTCTATACCAATCAATAAAGTTTGTTTTACAAAGAATCGATCGCAAATTAAAACTGGAAGTGTTACTAGCAGTAGGTGTAAAGATCTATAACAACAATGCAAGGTTCAGCACTATGCTATGTTAATCTTCTATCAAATAAAAGATTTGCCACAATATGTAAAATAATCGCTTTCCCTCTAACGACTCATTGTGGGATAAGATCCATATTCATCTAACTCCTAGTGAGCTTTGACATCACTGCTAGAAGATTAGTGACATTGGTAAGCAACACTTTGCTAATCGTATCTCTATGTGACTCTTGTTCGTTGGGGTAGCATCCAATGCCCGACTCCCAACTCCATGCCCCAGAGACCAAAACCATTTTGATAGCTTTGTTAAGCAAACCAATACTATGCATGTGGTGTCCGACATCCACCCCAACTGGTCAAGATAAAAGACAGCACCCTGCTTTGGCAAACCCACCATCGATGATCGAGAACCTTAGTAGATGCAGCTATTGGAAAGAACATCAATACTTAATTTTATGAGGAAAACTATTCTAACATGGTAACAATACCTACCGCACATAGAACATGAAAGAATAGTATGATAGGAACATAAGTAAACATCACAGGCAATCATATTAACTGTGACATAGTATGACCCTCTCGCATGGTGATCTCTATCTCCATGGTTCCTGTCCGTCGGGTCATCACGCTTCATGCCTCTATGAACTTGTATCAGTCTATTACATCTAATAGCACTACACTAATTACATGAGCAGAAGCATCACATGTCGACGTGTAGGTCGTACAACATTTGAACAGCCTTGGGCTATAATCAACCATGACACGCAGGCCATGTTATTACAAGCTAGTTTCATATACTTTGCAAGGCCATACCAGTCACAACATTCCCTGCAAAAATGAGTTAGGCAGAATCTAGATGTGACTGAACCAAGCCCGGAACTTCCGGCTCAGAGGCCCGGAACTTCCGGTCGAAGGGCTCAGAACTTCCGACTCAGGGCCGGAACTTCCGAAATCAACCTTCTGACTCGAATTTATTTTGGCCCGAAAGTTCCGAGTCACACCCGGAACTTCCAAAAATAAACTTTTGTACGGAATTTATTTTTGTTCAGAACTTCCGGTCCAATCAGAACTTCCAAACCCGGAACTTCCAGTCCATCCGGAACTTTCGAAAATAACATTCGGTATCGAAAAGTATTTCGGCCCGGAACTTCTAGTCCAACAGGAACTTCCGGAAAATCCAACGACAAAAACAATAGATCCAATTTATTTCTATCACATATCACCATATGTGATCGATCCAGATCGAACACTATGCATGTAGGCTCTGATACCACTATAGGGTTATGGGCAGGCTACGCTAGTGCTTAATTTCAAAATTTTACCCTGTTAGCCTAGGAACCATGCTTGTAATGGGATTATGGATCATTACCTCAAGCCTCGAGACGCGCTCGGGCAGCGGAAATAGAGTCGGTAAAGCCCATCCTCGAGCTGCTCCTTCCGGCTTCGTTCGTTCATCGGTGATCCAGCGATGAAGACGACGCAATCCTACGATCCAGCGATCTCCACGAGAAGAAGATAAGCACCACTATTAGAGTAGTGCCTCCACGGTATCCACACGTCCGGGGACAGGATCACCTCACGTCGGTGTGCTAGCACCACTCAAGAGATCCAAGAAGGTTGATCAAAATACTTATAATCGAGGAGAGAATAGAGATAGCGGCTAGGGTTTGGTCAAACCAATATCATGCAGCAGCAACAACCTTTCCGTGCTAGCCCCTCCTCTCTTTATATAGTGCCCTGTCATGGGCCTTTAATCTGTATTAAAGCCCTACAGATCTAATCTGTTCGCCTGGACCGAAACTTCCGGTTCTGACCAGAACTTCTGAAAATAACCTTCTGTATGGAATTTATTCTGACCCGGAACTTCCGGTCTAACCAGAACTTCCGGTTCGTCCAGGCAGGCCCAGAACTTCCGATCCAACTGGAACTTCTGGCTCCTCCAGAAACCAAAACTGGGGCTGGCCTGGAACTTTCGGTCTAACCGAAACTTTCGGATGCTCCAGAACCCGAAACTTCCGGTCCTCAGCCAGAACTTTCGGTTCCTCCAGAATTCTCTTGGGCACAATTCCATCAAATCTCAGCCCTTCTTTTGATTTTGTGAAATCTCAGCCCTTGTTTGGTTCATGCTAATCCGAATCCGATCCACCCAAACCTAATCAGCTGAATTTTCTGCCGCCGCCTCTCGATTAGGGTTTGCAACGAGCCGAGCCCAGCTGGCTAAGCTCGGCTCGCAATCACACAGCAACAAACACGTTCTGCACTTCTGCAGCAGCAAATTTAATTAACTTGTAGAGGCTCGCAATGCTCGGAGGTGCATTGGGGCGACAGCAGCGGGCCCTGGAGCGGCGACG
>KE372906.1:87125-115764 GCA_000418225.1 Zizania latifolia
GAACCCTCGACGTATCGCCAACCTTTAGGTATGTAGCATTACGACGATTCTCTGTTCGAGATCAGGCTGCATCGATTGGGTTCGATCTCTAATTGCGCACATGGATAGCCTTTCGGTAGATTATGTTTATTTAATTAATACTTTATCGATTGAGTTCGATATTTTAGTTGAATCTACATAACTGCTAGTTATCGACGTGATATTCTAATATCATATGCTGTATGCTTCATGTTTAGATTAGATTCATTATGTCAATCACGTTGGTCTAATGCTCGTTTATTAGATGAAACTTATGATTGGTGTAGATCCGGTACTGTCTTGGTTCAGTTCAATCTATTAGGTTTCACGAATCATGTAGAATTGTCTAATTGGCGAGAATTAGACATGCGTCATGTTGGAGTTCTAGCCAATATATTATCTGTTAATTCAACGCAATCGGTTTTCACGCTTTAACGTAATCTCATAGCATTAATGATGGTTTAACACTGTCTTGATTAAGTTCAGTCTGTCAGATTCATTGTTTATGATGTTGGAGTCATATTTATTCGATCAGCCGATAGGTTCACACGCATGTTTTATTAATTACATATTCATTCGATCGCCATGATGTTATTATGTCGAGTGTCGCCTAATCAGGATTCTATAGATACGTTATCTGAAGCAGTCAGAAACATATTGGGAGTTTAGCTAATATATTATATTTTGCTCTAGGCACTCGGGAAGCTAGTTAGGAAGCGAGCCGATACACTATTTCCTACATTGCGCTTATCGGATTTCTTAGCCGATAAGGTTTTATCGATCGGCGATGCTGATAGGCTATCGACCGATAAATCTAGGATAGTTAATATTTTATATCTTATCAATTATAGGATCAAATTGACTAGTACGCTTATGAACCTTAAGCTTAAGGACATGCACTAGAGCTAAGCAGACACTCCCAGGTCTTCAAGTGTGAAGATGAAGAGACCCATGCAATTTCTGCGTCAATAGCTATAAATGTCATAGTAAAATTATTCGTAGTAAAATTAAATTTTACAACCTTATTTTAAATATTATATTAGGGGTTTTCATTGTTGTTTTGTAGTTTTATCTTTAAAACTGTTACAGATACAAATATAAGTTTTATCCTAAATTAATTTTTGTGCAAAGAAGTTATGGACCTCAAGTAGCGATGGCAATGGGCCTCGTTCCCTGATACCCGATGGGGATTTCCTCCATGAGAGGATGGGGATGGGGAAATTTCCTCCTCACGGGGAGAAAAATTGGGAAATCCCCTCCCCATCGGGTGAAGCTGGGACAAAGACGTTCTCCTATTCCTCATCCCCGTTCCCTGTACCCGTATACTAACATATGGGCCCATGTACCATGCATATAAGCACAAAGGAGAAATCAAAAACTCTAATCTCCATCCTTCCACGGTGGCCATGCCTAGAGCCCCACACTCCCCTGTGTTCCCCTCTGTTCTCCACTTCTCCTCCCAGACCCCGTCGTAGCCGACCCACCACTTAACCATGCCTCCTTGCCATCGTTCGCCCGCTGCCTAGCAGTGCCACCTCCCTATCGCCATCCAACATTGCTGTCGCCCGGCCTTGCCTCCTTCCCGCTGCCTTCTGTTCATCGCTTGGCCGAGCGGTCATGCCTCCTTATCACCACTCGACCGAGTGGCTACGCCTCCTCATCACCGCCCGACCCCGCCTCCACCCTACTACCATTTGTTCATTGCTCGGTCGTGCGATGGCGCCTCCTCATTGCCTGGCCATGCCTCCTCCCCACCACCGCCTGTCCCTGCCATCGTCCAACCATTGCTCGATCATGCCTCCATCGTCTGGCCACATGGCCCACGCCACTGAGAGCAACACCTCTCCTAGTTTAGTTGAAAGCCCATACCCATCCTCGTCCCCCTGATAGGTACGTACCTATCAACCTGAGGGGGCAGGGACATGGGAAAATTGTCCCTGAAGCTGGTGTTGAAACCAGAAATTGGACCTGTGCACCATCGGTGTAACAAACAAGGTGACTGGGCCGATGGGCCGCCGATAGGAGCTTAATGAATGAAGATGGGCTGCACAAGACATGGGCTGATGCTTCACGATGTTTATCTTTTAGTTAGCGAATAATTAGAGTCAGTTAGGATTCTTTATTATCCACAGATAGCTTGTTTAACCGGCTATAAATAGGTAAGCCTAGGGACATTGTAAGACACACACAACCAATCAATTAACCCTTCAGCACATTGTCAACTTTAGGTATGTAGCATTAGGGCAATTCCCCATCGAGATTAGGCTGCATCGCTTGCATCCGACCTCTAATCACGATGGGGATAGCCTATTTGGTAGACTGATTAATCTGTTCATTGCTTTCTCGGTTGAGTCCGATACTGTGGTTAGATTTAGTAGGTATGCTAGTTATCGGTTGAACGCATTGGTTCGCTTTTTCATAATGTGCTTTATTGCTTGAATTCATGCGTTTGCCAATCACGTCGAGCTAGTTGGTTGTTTCGGATTAGATCATATGCCGGTCGTCAACATGATACTTTATTGGTTGAGTCCGATCCATGGTGTTGGCAGAAACGCATACGAGTTGGTTTGATTTAGTCTATTGTCCTAATGTTCATCGGAGTCTTAGCCGATGGGTTATCTATTATCTGATGGATCGGTTCGATTTCATTCGTGATGGTTATGATACGATATCTTTACACTATATCAATTTAGTTCGAACTGTAGAGATTGGCATGGCAGAATGCTAGTACCTAGGCCGATTGTCAAAGTTTATTGTATTTTATACACTTCACATGATGCATCATTGTTTTGTAAGTGCTATCGAAGCTGATTCCGATGGACTATCATTAATAGCGTTAGGATATCTCATGTTTGTTTCTTTGTCAATTGCAGGGTCAAATTGACTGGCATGCTCTGTACACCTCTGGATTATTTAGGACTTACACTAGAGTTAAGCAGACTCTCCTAGGCCTTCGAGTGTAAAGGTGCAAAGATCCCTGTGCGATTTTTGCGTCAACATGCTTTTTTGGTATGCCCGGTGGGACACCATCGCAAAGTTCAAGACAATTCCTTTTCATCGGTGTTATGACTAGGAAAGAGATCGAGGATGTTAACAACGTTGTCATCCTAGTCACCATGGAGGCTCTATCTGATGAGCAGAGGAAAGAAGTACAACGGATCATCGTAATTTCTAGAAGTTGTGTTTAGAGTCCTTTAGTATGACTTGGCGCGGACCGATTCAGAAGACCCAACTGTCGATCCCATCTCTACAGGGGGAATCAAACAATCAGAGCCCACAGAATCTGAGATCGTTTCAGGATACGGTCAATGAGGTAGTAAATCATGTACTTATCAATTAATCTAGCGTCTTAGTGAACACTTTGCTTGGGTTGATCAGAAAGACGGTGGATGGATCCATCACCCAAGAGCTGCCTCAAGGACCGATTTTCCTCCCACAAAGGTCATCGGCCCCAATCATGCTGAATTCTCCACCGCTGATGATGCTTTGCTGCCACCAGTCGCTTATGGGTTGGAGCGCAACATAATACCAAGCTTGATACTGCCAGCCTCTATACCGATCAGTGCACAACCGTAGGCTTATCAACCTCATGTGAGTGCACCTCTGCCGGGGTATCATCAAACAACATATTATAGACCTCTATGTCACCAGATGAGTTTTGAAGGTATTTTACCCTAGAACAATTATCAGCATCAAGTGAGGGCAGTGATGTTAATACAGCATTATCCAGCGCTAAAAGAAGATGATTTTGCCTTCAAGATCATGGAAATTATGAGAGATCCGTTTGGACTCAAGCCAACGGAACAGAGTTATATGTATCGGCATCCGTATCTAGATTGGTTCGATAGAGTGCCACTATCCAATAGGTACATAGTTCTAGATTTCTCAAAGTTTTCTGGTCAAGATAACACTTCGACGGTTGAGCAAATCAGTTGTTTTCTCACACAATCTGGAGAAGCATCGGCTGAAGAAGCGCTTCAGGTTAGATTTTTCCCATTGTCCTTGTCAGGATCCGCTTTCACTTAGTTTTCTTCACTCCCTCCGAATTTAATCAAGGGATGGGCCGATCTGGAGAAGCAATTCTACAAGTATTTCTTTGCTGGCATTCAAGAGATGAAATTGACAGATTTAACGGCTGTGAAACAACGTCTTGATGAATCGGTTCTAGAATATGTTTAGGGATTCTAGGATATAAGGAGCCGATGCTATAGCCTCAACCTGACCGACGCTCAGTTGGCCGAATTAGCATTTTAAGGCTTTCTGCCACCGATTAGGGAGAGGTTTTCTTCCCAAGAGTTTGATAGCCTAGCGCATCTGGCATAAAGGGTATCGGCACATGAAAGCCGATTTCAAGAGGTGCGTAAAGAAACGATGCAGAAGTGAGTAGCATAAGTGCAATTCTATTCATCGGAATCGTATCAGGAGGACTCCGATGGGGAGATTGGCCTAGCAGAATGGGCCAAATTAAAGAAGACGGTAACTTATCCGTGGGTAAAAGCTGCCGAGAAAGAACAGAAGTATGACTTTGATATCAATAAGGCAGATAAGATTTTTGACTTGTTACTAAAAGAGAAGCAGATCCAACTCCCGCCAAATCATGTGATTCCATCGGCGGAAGAGTTGAAGAAGAGAAAATATTGCAAATGGCACAATACGGGTTCCTATAACACAAATGAGTGCAAGGTCTTTCGCTAGCAGATCCAATCCGCCATCGAGCAAGGGAGAATAAAGTTCAAGGAAACAACAAAGCCGATGAAAATAGATGCAATCCTTTCCCCGTGAACATGGTGCATGTCGGTTCGACAAGTTTTCACGTTGAGGAGAGCCAAACTTTAAGACACCATATCAGAGCTCATCAGTGGCAAGAGAGGAAACAACAAGCCACGCCATATGGGCAGAACGAGAAAACAGACCCACATTGGGAGTGTACTTTTTCCGTTTTTGTTGGGAAAATAATTTGAGACTCCCGTCTATTAAAGACTGCCCAGAATGCACCGACAAGATCTACAAAGACGGTGACAGTTCCTGCGATCGGCTTCCAAAGGAACAAATCCCTATAAAAGATCGGTTAGGTTCACTCGATCCAGAGCAGGAGGTTGCCAATCATCAGCACGTTCAGAATGAACACATATGGGAAAGTGATCGGAACCCTGTGCAGAAGCCTCGATGGTGCCCAGAAGGATTAACACGGAGTTAGAAAAGAAGACTTCAACGTTAGAGGCATCGGGAGCAGTTATGGGGAGAGTACGAAGAATATCAGCAAAGTAAGCGCTATGTCAGGAAGGAATGCCACCCAAAGAAGAAAGCCAATACAGGGGAGAAGCCGATGGAAGTGAATATGGTTTTCATTTTGCCAACAGAATACAAGGCTCCACCATCAGACAGTGAGGATGATAAAGGATCAGCCACGCAATTACTATTGTAGGCACAATCGTTGATCTTTGAGAAGCCAGATGAAGATGAGCATCGGCATTTGAGGCCTCTATACATCAAGGGACATATCGATGGGAAGCCGATGTCAAAGATGTTGGTCGATGGAGGAGCTGTAGTTAATATAATGCCATATTCCACCTTCCACAAGCTCGGTAAGGTAAACGAAGACCTGGTAAAGATCAACATGGTGTTAAAAGACTTTGGTGGCAATTTATCAAACGCCAAAGGCACCTTGAATGTCAGGCTCACGATCGAAAGTAAGACACTATCGACCACTTTCTTTGTGATTGATAGGAAAGGATCATATAGTCTCTTGCTTAGAAGGGATTAGATCCACGCCAATTGTTGCGTCTATTCTACAATGCACCAGAGTTAAATGCAATGGCAGGGCAATCAGGTTGAAGTCATTCAAGCCGATAGATTAGTTGTCGTGTCAACAACCGATGCACCTGACTTTGAGAAGATGGACTACCTTTCTGGACGCATTTGGGAAGGGTTTTTTTAAGGGTGTCAGATCTTGGCCTCTAGCCGATAAACGAGATGATTCTGGGCTAGGATCCGTGTCTTGAGAAATAGATGACAAAGAAGAAAAGCTCGGGAAAGGATTTACGTCGGCCAATGAACTAGAAGAAGTAGACATTGGACTAGGTGACAGGCTAAGGCTGACGTACACTAGTACTGCTAAGTTATCTTCTTCTATAAAAGAAAAATTAGTTGTTTAATTAAAAGAATTTCGAAATTGCTTTGCATGGGTATATCATGAGATGTCCGGACTTAGCCGATCGATTATAGAACATCGGCTTCCAATAAAAACAGGAATTTAGCCAGTAAAACAAAATCATAGAAGGTTCAAACCAGAGATGGCTCCCCATATAAAGGCCGAAATTACAAGACTATACGAGGTGAATTTCATAAGGTCATGCCGATACGTGGAATGGGTATCAAATATAGTCCTCGTATGAAAGAAAAGTGGCCAGCTGAGGGTATGTGTAGATTTCAGGGACCTAAACAAGGCCACATCAAAAGACGAGTACCCGATGCTGATCGTGGATATGTTACTCGATGCGGTGTTAGGGCATAAGATTATCAGTTTCATAGATGGGAATGCAGATATAACCAAATATTCATGGTAGAACAAGACATCCTAAAAACCGCTTTCAGGTGCCCTGGTGCCATCGGCTTGTTTGAGTGGGTCGTAATGACTTTTGGGTTAAGGAACACTAGAGCAACGTACCAGAGAGCGATGAATTATATATTCCATGACCTAATTGGCTCACTGGTGGAAATTTACATTGACGATGTGGTCATAAAGTCACAAGATGACGAGGGACATATAGCTGGTCTGAGGAGAGTTCTAGAAAGAGCAAAAAAGTATGGTCTTCATATGAATCCAAAAAAGTGCGCTTTAAGTGTATCGGCTGGAAAGTTTCTAGGGTTCATGGTTCATGAAAGAGGAATAGAAATAAGCCAGAATACTATTCAGGCCATCAAGATGACTGTACCACCGGAGAACAAGACCAAGTTACAATCTTTGATCTGTAAGATTAATTTTGTTCGACGGTTTATATCAAATTTATTAGGCCGATTAGAACCATTCACACCTTTGCTGAGGATAAAAGAAGGGGAGGAATTTGTTTAGACTGGTAAATATCAAAAAGCATTTGATGAGATCAAAAAGTATTTAAGCTCTCCTTCGGTTCTGTCGGGGATGTGATCCATAGGTACCTCACAATTGGGCTTATCAGTATAGACTAAGAGTAGGCCAAGTCTAGCATTATCATCTGGTATGGGCCATGGAGGAGGGTTTGGCTCCAATAAGAAAGGTTGAGTTCTTATCGGGTGAATAGACTCTAGATATGATATTTGGAGATATGTTTATACCATAATACATGTAATTAGGGAATTAGCACCCGAGTTCTGTAGGCAATCTTAGATCGACTCAGGATAGAGTCCTGGGTTGTTGAGCTCACCTCTGAGTATAAAAAGGAGGCGAGGCACCCCTAGAGGACAAGCTTTAGGATCCAATCTCAAGTTATTCATTTTGTTTTTGATGCCTTAAGTCTTCATAGCTTAATTGCGTCGTATTGTAAGCTTATCTATCATATTATACACCAAAATACTAGACATATGATTATTATCCTTCGAGAGATCTGAACCAGTATAAATCTTGGCTTTTGTGTTCTAGTGTCGACCATCGGGTTTGAAGGCACTGTGCTTCGCTTATACACATCTAATCACCACCTCGGGTACCCTCTTGGGTGGATTGCTCGGTGATTCACTGACAAGTTCTGATCCCGCCATGGCCTGGTAAGCCATACAAGTTGTATTTGTCAGCCGATGACATAAGTATCAAATCGGTGTTGATTCAAGAATTAGAAGGAAAAAACGTGTCATGTTTTATCTAAGCTGATGATTATTGAACGTCGAAATAAGGTACCCATCGTTGAAAAGTTATGCCTATGTCTTTATTTCTCTTGCACCAAATTGAGGCATTATATACTATCGGCACAAAGCACGGTCGTGTGTAAAGTTGATGTCATTAGGTACATGATATCGGCACCAATTTTAAAGGGAAGGATTGACAAATGGGTATTTGCATTAAAGAGTTTGATTTACAGTATGAATCGGCTAAAGCGGTTAAGGGTCAAGCCATCATTGATTTCATTGTACAGCATAGAGATAGTGCGGCAAACTATGTGGAACCGATACCATGGACGTTTTTCTTTGATGGATCCATATGCAGGCATGGATGCAACATCAGGCTAGTAATCATATCGCCTCGGGGGGCAAGCTTTGAGTACGCTTATACTATTAAGCCTTACCGCACCAATAATCAGGCGGAGTACGAGGCGGTCCTCAAAGGATTGAAATTGTTAGTCGAGATAGAAGCTGATGCCATCGAGATCATGGGGGATTTCTTATTAGTGATCAAGCAACTCTCTGGAGAATATGACTACAAAGATAAAATTTTGAGGGGCTATTTTGAACAAAGTCAAGAACTGTTGAAAAGATTCAAGATGGTGTCACTGACGCACGTGGAAAGGAGTCATAACCTAGAGGCCCATGACTTAGCCCAAGCCGCATCTAGGAATCGGCCGATGGACAGTCTCGTCGAAGTAGAAATAGCCGATATCGACGCTGAAGACTGGAGGGCTGAAATAGTAAGCTATCTATGGGATCCATTCCAATTGGCCTTAAGAAAACTCTGTTACAAAGCACTGAAGTACGTATTGCTAGATGAAGAGTTGTATTATCAGATGGCTGATGGGGTTTTATTAAAGTGCCTAAATCTAGAGGAAGCCAAGATCGTGATGTGCGAGGTGCATGAAGGAAT
Organism: Zizania latifolia; assembly: GCA_000418225.1. Lineage (NCBI taxonomy): Eukaryota > Viridiplantae > Streptophyta > Magnoliopsida > Poales > Poaceae > Zizania > Zizania latifolia. The sequence goes on from KE372906.1 coordinate 95,911, forward strand.
TTGTGGAACCCATCAATCGGCCCATAAGATGAAATGGCTACTATGGCGAACGGGATATTTTTGGCCAACGATGCTCGAAGATTGCTTCAAGTACTATAAGGGATGTCAAGACTGCTAGAAGTTTGGAAACATACAACAGGCTCCCGTATCGGCCATGAATCCAATTATCAAGCCATGGCTGTTCAGGGGTTGGGGAATAGACATAATTGGCCAAATCTACCCATTATACAGCAAGGGACATAAGTTTATACTATCCGCAACCGATTACTTCACCAAGTGGGTAGAGGCGATACCATTGAAGAAACTAACGTCCTAGGAAGCGATAGAGTTCATCAAAGAGCATATTATTTACAGGTTTATAATTCCTCAAACAATCACCACCAATCAAGGATCGGTATTTATGTCAAAAGAATTCCAACAGTTCATGGCCGGCATGGGAATCAAGCTGCTAAACTCGTCGCCCTATTATGCCCAAGCAAACGGTCAAGCTGAAGCCTCAAATAAAAGTCTGATAAAATTGATCAAGCGCAAGATTGCAGAACAGCCTAAGAAGTGGCACATGACGCTAGCTGATGCACTATGGGCGTATCGGATGGCCTGCCATAGATCAACCCAAGTGCCACCTTATCAGTTAGTCTATGGACATGAAGCCGTACTATCATGGGAGACAAACATCGGCTCTAGGCGCCTTGCTCTTCAAAATGAGTTGATGGCCGATGATTACTATATGCTGATGACCGATGAGTTAGAAGATTTGGTGCATAATTGGCTTCGTGCACTCAGGAAGGTAGAAGAGAACAAGGTAAGGGTGGAGAGGCATTATAATAAGAGAGTATCAACCAAATCGTTTGAAGAAAATGACTTAGTCTAAAAACTCATGCTATCGATCGGGACTAAAGATAATCGCTTCGGCAAATGGTCTCCTAATTGGGAGGGCCCCTATTGGATAAACTGAGTCATGCCAGGCAATGCCTATGTATTGAAGACATTAGAAGGTGAAGAGTTCGTGAAGGCACTCAATGGCAAGTACTTGAAGAAATACCACCCGAGTGTCTGGATCAGGACCTAATCAGCTAGAAGGCCAATGCACGCGGAATGGAGCAACCATCAAACAGCCGATACTAAGAGTTTTGCCTTTAGAAATAACAGGATAGCCGATACCAAGAGTATCGCCTTTAGACCAAAAATAAAGAATGAAACATCACACTTAAAATGACCAACATCCAAAACATCACCATAAGAGATTATACAAAGGAAATAGTATCATCACACGATCACCACATGACGACAACTTCAATGAACACAACTGTTTAGGGATCACCAAGGAAGGCGACAAGAGTAGCCACGGCATGGTCTCAAATGCTGTTGATATCGGCCAATTCCCGGAGGTCTTCCTCATCGCTCCCGAGAATCGGCTTCACCTGTTGGTAACGACGGACAACGTCCTTAACATATTCGGCCAGCTCCTGCCTTCAAGAATCAACCTCCACTGGTATTTTTGCCAGCCTCTGCTGATGAGAGGCAATGTTAGCACAGACTTCTTCAAGTTGCAAGAGGAGGTCGGCTTCCTTGCATTGGAGTTGCGCGATCTCATCGTTGATCATAGCAGTCTCAGCGACTAGGGCGTTAAGATTTGTCTTCTTAGCCAAAATAACATCCTGATTAGCCGGACCATGCTGGCGCCTCTGTCTCCACTCAACATGATCTGCTAATTGCTGCTCGATACGCTGGTAGCGCGGCTAGAAGGCTTCAAAGTATAGACTCAGAGATAAATCCTCCAGCAGACCTACAAGAAACCGATCCTCTACATCAGCGAGTCTTGCAATAATTAGCTCCGAGTCAGTTACAAGCACGCTGATTGGCTCCTGAAGATGTTGCAGAACGTCAACTAGGACCGCGCAGACTTCATCAAAAATGGGCTCGACTTCGGCAGAGGTGGCTTGGCCAATCAGAGCATCCCCGACCAGTTCCCCGATATCAAAAGGGAACATCTCAGCGAGATCTTGCGTATAAAGTACATAAGTAAGCATAATGACAAAACATACAACATAAAGAAATAAGGGCCTAACTGATGGGAGCCCAGCGGGGTCGGCAATGGCCGATGACGTGGCAGCCCGAACAAGATTGCCAAAGGAAGCTCCTAGGCTGCCAGAAGCGATGGTAGGTCTCAACTCGGCGGCAGGATCAATCAATAGGTCAGAAGCCGCCGACGTAGAATGAGAGCCAACCGTTGGATCCACCATCGACTGATCAACCGTGCCCACAGCAGGATCCACAGCAACTAGATGATCATCCACAATGATGATGGCAGCCACAACCTAATGAGATATAGTGTCAGCAATAGAAATATAAGAATAAGGTGGTTAGCCATAATCAAGCTACTTACTGATGCCGATGCTACCAATGGAGTGGTAGCTGACACCGTGACAGGCAAACTTGTTGGCATCGACAGATCACGAGGAGCCAATTGCTTTGGCCAGGGAGGGACCACGGCAACCTTCTTAGGCGGTGGAGTAGTGCTCCCCGATGCCTTAGGTGCCCCACGTTTTTTGGCCCCTTTGCGAGCGGGCGGTACGGTGGTTGACGGGGCAGCATTTAACAAGGCCATCGAGGTCCGCGCGTCACATCCCAAGTTGGGATTATTCGATGGCAAAGCATAACTGATCGGCTTCCTGCTCTGGCTTCGCACCGGCATGGCGGGGCCGATGTTCTGCAAAAGACGACAAACAATGCTCTAGTATTCGTAGTGCAGCTAGAACCATAACACAAAAGCGGAAAGTAAAAGCCGATACCTCATCGTCAACCCCCGGGAAGATAGGATCAAATTGGGAGCGAATGATGGACGGAAGAAGGTTGAAAAGATGAAGCCGCCACTCATCCCAAGACCACTCAAAAGAGGTAGAAACGTCAGTGCAAGGAGTGAAGCTCATCAATTCATGAAAAGGCAGATTGTCGAGTAAGCTCTTAATATATCGATACTCCAATGGCCGTATACTGCACCGAGCTTTGATCTTCCCAAAGAAGCAGAGGTCCATCGGCATCTGACTGAGCCCAAATTGGCAGGAGTACACCGTCGGATGGTAATACTCATAAGATGGCTCAGTTGGTCCTTGTGGAAGGTCGATGGGAAGTAGATCAGGCTGAATGGTAGCAAAAAAGTTGATGGTAGAAGAACTGTCGGCCCCAATCTCCGACGAATGAAGGTGGCTCAGATATTTGAAATCGTCAGTGTAAAAGTAGGCAAACCATACTTAGACGAATTTAGCAAAACCAAGGTAAAACAATCTGAAGAATTCGCCTACTCCATCGGCCGATAAAGGAGCACCTTCAAACATAGAGATAGCTTCTCCAAAGGAGGTGCATAAGAGCTTCTCCGCAATCTGATGCATCATGTGAAAGGCAGAACCAAGAAGTATGCAGCTGATCGATAGCTTATTGTGATCGGCCAGGCGCTCAGCCAAATACTGATAATCGTCAGAAGGACCACCGAAAGAATCATAGAAGAAAAAATGGGACAACCATATGTTGAGAAAATCAAAATGCTCTCGCGGGCTGACAGCACCAGTCTTCTTGTTGTGATGTTTCACGTATCTTCACCAATTGCTAAAACTGTTGGCTTGCAGGTGCTGTGAAGTCTTGATTCAAAAGTCAACATTGAAATTAGTGCCCACTATAACCAGGCTAGTCAACATAGCCACATCAAGGAGAGTAGGCCCCATTAGCCCATGTCTGAATATAAAGGCGTTCAAAGCATTAGACCAGAAATAGCAAGCGGCCACCAGCATTGGGTAATCTATCGAGGGATTAGAAAGGGATAAGCTGATGCAGTGACCAATCTTCATTTTGTCCCAGTACAAATGATAAGTGGCCGATACTCGGAAGTACCAATCCCTCCACCCAGGCACAACGTGTGGCCAGGCATTAAAACTATTTTCCCAGTCAACTATGTTACGAGATGAAACTCGGGAAGGGAATACGATTGGTCTCACAGTTGATCAATTCAGAGGGGTCGGCTTCATCACAAGGTCCTAAGCAGTATGTTGAGGAACTCCCATCCAAGGGAATCAGTAATTGGTTTCTAGCATTCTATAGCAACAAGAAAAGAAATGACCTACAATACTCAGGCAAAATGCGGGAATAACAAGGCGCAGGTACCTCGGGAATGCCGTCGTTTGAAGTAGCATGGATGCGTGATGAAGAAGTCATTGACGGTGGTGGTGAGCAGTGTCGATCATCCCAGCGAGGCCAAAAACACAAACGGTGGTGGAGCCTGACTGGCGGTGGTAGAGAGCTCATGAGGTTTTGGTTGACGAGGAGAGAGAGAGTTCAGAAGCTTGCAGTAGAAGGGAAAGGTCACATGCTTTATAGCTGAGAGGGTAGTGCCGGTTGAGTTCCCAATGCAAAGCCGAAGCAACGTGACGGTTGCAAGGTCCTAGGAGGAATTCAAAATGTGCCCTCACATGTCCCAAACTCAGGGGGCATGCGGCACACTGTTACAAATGCACCACAATCGGCACACGCCTATTTATGTGAGTCGATCAAAATTTGACACTGACTCGGGGGGCATTGTGCCTGTTTGAAGTTGATGGACCCAACCAAAAATCTCCAACCGAACGGCTAGAAAGTTCTGAATTCAAAATTTTCGAGATTTCAAAGTTTTTTCGAATTTCACAACATAAGGAGAAAAGCGCCTGATTAGCAGTGCCGGTAGGATGACTAAAGGACTTGTTTGACCGAGTGGTTTAAAGTTCTTATGCTGGTTTCAAGGAAAGGGGATGAGAGCTGATGAAATAATTTCACAAAAAGACAAGTCATCTGAAGGATATTGTATTATTTATAGAAAAAGGTATTATAAAGGGCCGACTGCAGGGTTTAATGTGATTACAAGGTGCTAAGGAAGCATTCTAAGTCAGAAGCTGCATCGGCTTGGACCCTTTCAATGTGCATGATCATATCGGTAGCATCCTCATCATTTCCATCAACCGTTTGGAGGGCATGTTGCTTCTGGGAGCGTTCCTCATTCAGATTGATCAGATCGGCTTTCTTGAACTAGATCTTGATCAGCAGGTCATCCAAATTCTTTTGCCGAGTCGCTATACAATTCTAGAGCCGATCTAGTCTGTCAGTCCAAAGACTTATCTTTTGAAGGATGCGGTCTTCTTCTACTTTGAGCCGATCCAAGTATGCCTGATCTTGTTCGGGCAAATTAAGCAGGAATTGGAGGTGATCTTCAGCTGCATGCACATTAGCATCTACTGAATCAAAAGTCTGGCGATGGACCTTTTGCATGGCACGATCGGTGAGGCTGGAGTATGTGTTGTGATAGGCCGATTGATGATCTCAGGAGAAGGCTCGGAAAAGGCTATCGACCAAATCCTCGGGGATCCGATCGGCTACAGACTGGAGTTGGGCTCATGCCACCTCGATGTCTTGGAAAAAGAGGCCGATCGGGCGGTGAAGGTGGTGGAATAGGGCCGATAGGTCACTTTGTATAGGGTCTCGGGAGAAGAAAGCTCTGTCCGATGACTGGGATTCCTGAAGAGAATAGAGATGAGCCGATGGATTCATAGAAAGTAATAAATAGTAAAGATAGAGATTACCTAAGGGAACCAACAGGTGGATGATGAACTCACGGCTAGCAGGGAGTCTTTAGAACTGTTGTCCTCGTCAGAATAAAAGTTGGGAAGCTGCTCATTTTGAGGCCGATTCAAGTTGTGATGACCATCGACGCTGACTGGCTGAGTTGGGACGTTAGAGTTCCCAGAATGTGAAGGGTTTAGCGAAGTGAAATTCGGTTCAGAAGGAACCTAGAGTTCAAGAATCAGAATGAAATGCGTAAGAATGCAAAGAAGCTAAGAGCAAAAAGTTGTGCAAATGGAACTAAATAAGCCGTAAAAGACATACCGAATCATGATCGCCGGACACATTGTGCTGAGGAGGACTCATCTTCAATTTCTTGTTCGGCGGCGAACTTGGGTCATTGGAAGCCATGGTAGAAGAAAAAAGGAGAAGATGTGCTGGTGTATGGCAAAGGTAACCAAGCTTGAAGAAAGAGGCTTATCGGGCAAGCTTTTATATTCGCTCGGTGATCTGACGATTGAGTTCTCGAGGAGAGACTTCGAAACACGACATTTTCACAATCTGAACTCGGGAGGCATGTGTTGACACTAGAAATTGGACCGGTGCACCATCGGCTTGACAAACAAGGTGGCTAGGCCGATGGGCCACTAATAGGAGCTTAATGGATGAAGACGGGCTGCGCGTGACGTGGGCTGATGCTTCACGATGTCTATCTTTTAGTTAGCGAATAATTAGAGTTAGCTAGGATTCTGTGTTATCCATTGATAGCTTATTTACCCAGCTATAAATAGGTAAGCCCGAGGGCATTGTAAGACACACACAAACAATCAATCAACCCTTCGACACATCGCCAACTTTAGGTATGTAGCATTAGGACGATTCCTTATCGAGATCAGGCTACATCGGTTGCATCCGACCTCTGATCACGATAGGGATAGCCTATTTAGTAGACTAATTAATCTGTTCATGGCTTTCTCGGTTGAGTCCGATATTATGGTTAGATTGAGTAGGTCTGCTAGTTATCGGTTGAACGTATTGGTTCGCTTTTTCATAATGTGCTTTGTTGCTCGAATTCATGCGTTTGCCAATCATGTCGAGCTAGTTGGTTGTTTCGGATTAGATCGTATGCCGATCATCAACATGATGTTGTCTTGGTTGAGTTCGATCCATGGTGTTAGCAGAAACGCATAGGAGTTGGTTTGATTTAATCTATTGGCTCGACGTTCATCAGAGTCTTAGCCGATGGGTTATCTATTATCTGATGGATTGGTTTGATTTCATTCGTGATGATTCTCATACAATATCTTTACGCTGCATCGATTTAGTTCGAACTGTAGAGATTGACTTGTCAGAATGCTAGTACCTGGGCCGATTGTCAGAGTTTATTGTATTTTATATGCTTCACACGATGCATCGTAATTTTTATAAGTGCTATCGAAGTCGATGTCGATGGGCTATCGTTGATAGCGTTAGGATATCTCACGTTTGTTTCCTTGTCAATTGCATGGTCAAATTGACTGGCACACTCTGTACACCTCCGGGTTATTTAGGACTTGGACTGGAGCTAAGCAGACTTTTTCAGACCTTCGAGTGTGAAGGTATAAAGATCCCTATACAATTTTTGCGTTAACAGCCAGGGACTGGGACAGGGAATGGAAAAAATTTGCTTCGTCGAGGATGGGTATGGGGACCCTCTCCCCACCGGGGAGTATCCCTGTTGCCATCCCTAGTCTCAAGAGTCCAGAAACAAGATGTGTTAGGGCAATCCTAACCTATACAATACCAAATAGTTTCCATTTGTACAATGTCATATAAATATTATACACAAAAAACTATATAATTTTATTCAAAATAAATTCTAACCAAATTACCTATTTTCTTTCTCATTTCCACCACCAATCTCCTCTTCTTCTTTCTTAATTTCTTGTATGAGAAATGATTTTCTTCTCTCACCTCCTTAACTATATTGCCACATCATTTTTTCTTACTTGCCATATTAATTAATACTCTCTCTGTCCCATAATAGTAAACTAGGATCGGATGTGATATTTTATAGTACAACGAATCTGGACAGTGGCGGATAGTGGTTTGGCTGTGAAACAACGTTTGGACATTTCTTCGCACTGTCCAGATTCGTTGTACTGTGAAATGTTCCATCTGACTATTGAGACTGTCTTTGAGTGTAAAGTTTAGGGGTGGTTTCTTATTAAGGTTGTTCCAACTAGTTAAAAAGCTAACTAGTTCATTAATTAATTTATGGATTAATTAAATATTATAAAAAATCTAAAGTTAACAAATAACTTAGGGAATTTTTTTATAGAAACCATAGTTTTCAAAGCATGACACAAACACTCCATAATAAACATGGCCTTTTTTTCTAAACCCTTAACCAAAATTTGAGGTTACATCCTTGTGCTCGTAAATTGCACAACTTCTTATGATCCCAATAATTTTCTACTATCGTATTTCGAATTTTCTATGATCCCAATAATTAATGGTATACATGTGCTGCATGTTTGATCTCAATTCTTGAGATTCTATTAATTTTCTACGAGCATATCTAGAATTTCCTTATCTATTAATTAATCGTCGTTATACGTGTGCTGTGGGACGAAGCTACATGGATTCGAGAGCATCTCTAACAAAAAAAATGAGACGCTCCGTAAATCTTCTTCTATCCTCCCTATTTAAAGGAAGTGATTCTCATTCTCTATCCGCTCTGGTCCTATCTGTCGGTGATACAAAAGATACAAATAAAAAAAGAGAGGAGATTTAACAAGTAGAGTCCACGTGTCGATAATATAAGAGTAAAATATAGAGAATATGATATCGAGAGTCTGTTAGAGAGTAATAAGATTTAGAGATTAAATTTTATTATGAGGATTCACTGTATGAGATTTTAGAGAACAAAAAATAACAACTCTCTTAGAGATGCTCCGATATCTGGCTAGATAAATCAAAATTTATATCTAATTACATGTGCATTCACTATGTTTATACACTCTTAATTTTAATCTAAAAAATCAGTTGGCAAAAGTGTAAATAAATATAAATAGTAAAGTGGTGTACAGTTTCAATTTTGCTTCCTCCGTACCGTGGACTGCATGTTTAATTTTGTGGCTCACCGTATGTGTGCTAATCACGCCTGTGGCCCACATTCAAGTGGCCCGCTCGGCTTAACTCATCGAAATCAAACATTCGTTCACCCAGAGAGATCAACCCACAATGCTCGTACAAACATGTGCGCCCACCATGTCAGTGACAGCGCACAACATTCCCATCGAAAAATCGCCCGCACGCGGATCGCCTCCGTCGAGGAAAACTACTTGCCTTCCTTTACCTCATCGCTGTCCCGGTCTCCCCGTCACGTCCGCCACGCCACACCGTGGACCTCATCCCGAGACACACACCCTTGCGCCGCGCCGCCCATCGGAGCGAGCGCGCATCGCCACCGAAACCCTAGCCCGCTGCGTCACCGGCAGGCGGAATCCCGCGATGTCGCGCCGCGGCGGAGGCGGCGGGGGGTGCTGCCCATCGATGGATCTGATGCGATCGGAGGCGATGCAGCTGGTGCAGGTCATCATCCCAGCCGAGTCCGCGCACCTCGCCGTCTCCTATCTCGGCGACCTTGGGCTCGTCCAGTTCAAAGACGTACGCTCGCTTGCTCTCTTTGATTTTGACCCATTTCCCCCCCTCCGTTCCGTTCGATTGAGCTGGGGAACAGTTAAGGTTTGCGGCGTGGTGTTTTTTCCTTTCTACTCCGTGCGGATCTGACGTGGATCGTCCAGGTTTTTGGGGTTCAGATGCCGTGATCGCCTAACAAGGATGGTTAGGAGGGTAATTGCGCTCGGTGATGCGCCAATTCCGAGACTACGAGGTGGACTGATAGATATATGGATTTTATTTGTAAAACATGGGGCGAGTATGGCAATTGGTGATGTTGGTCGTATTACTGTATTAGTAGTATGATGTGGGCTAGATGGTGATTTGAAGGGGTAGCTTGGCATGTGCGGTCATGTTGCTAATAATAGGGTGACCTTTGATGAGCTAAAAACAGCAGATAGCATGCTTCGACACTAGAAATTGTTGAACCAGTTAAAAACAGTTTTGCAACAGTTGTACGATTTATTTTACTGCTGAAATCAATGTCTTGACAAAAATCAAAATGGAAACATTTTCCTGTCGGAGATCACAAATAGAAACCCAGAAGTAATATAATAAGAACACCAATAGTTACTTGCTATTACATTTTTCTTGTCCCAGATTGATAGTTACTTGCTGTTACATTTTTCTTGTTCGATTCTGTTTCCCCTAATTGAAGCAAATGTTTGGGGTGATGCAAGATGTAAACCATGGCATGATCCTATAATTATGAATATAAATAGAAACACTAACGACTTTCAAGTTAATGGTTACCTAGTTTATGTCCTTGTGGTAAATTCTGTAAAACATCTGAAAGGTGAGATAATGGTTTGCAGCATTTTTTCTACAGCTGCTTTCACATAACTGTTGGATGTAGCACATCATCCTGAAATTAAGTAATCTAAGGCAAGCTTAGTTTATTGTTGCTATCAATAAAACATTTAAACCTAAAACCTATGGGTACAGCTTTCTGGAAGCTTCTATATGGTCATGCCATACCTTTCTATTTCTGGTGTATGTTGGTTTACCTTAGAACTTAGATCAATTTGACATTTGTTTCTTGCTTCAGCTTAATGCCGACAAGAGCCCATTCCAACGGACTTATGCTTCCCAGGTAATGGTCTGTTTTGGTGTTGTCCTCTTATGGTGCCATTCTGTATTATGTGATCTTATATCTGGCTGGTTTATCAACAGAAACAGTCATTGAATCCTCAAAAGTCAAAAGTGCTTATATTCTGTTCTATTTCACCTGGTCACAAACATGTCGTTTTGGACATCGACATGGTAAAAAATGCAACTTTGATCACTATTTTATAATTTCTATTATAACATATTTGTAAAAGTCAATAAGATGGCACTACTATGAAAGCACACTTTTGAGACAACACACATGATTTTAAGTATCCAATCTACATAGATGTCCTTAATCTAAAAGTTTGGTTTGGTGCCCAAAGTTTGGAAAGTGCGTGGCAAAGGATATGTTTTCATGACTGGAGGTATGATACTTCTGTGACAGTATTAGTGTTAGTCGACCTATTGTGAATGCCTAAATTTGAGCAAGTAAGTAATCGAAAGATATTTTGGCTCATATTATTTTGCAATGAATTTTTATCATCAATTCCATTTTGATGGAAATGTAAGATTAGATCCATGAATATATTCCAGTATTTGTAATCAATTATACACAGGGAGTGCATGCACTTCAGGCATCCTATTAATTTGTTGGCCTTGTGCTATTTGACATTTTTTAAAGATTAGTCTGTTTGGAGTGAATCAACTCTTTTACTTGATGTTGTGCTGCTAATTGTAATTGTATTCACTAAAACATGTTGTTCTATGAATATTTACTGTCTTATTGTTCTGCGTATACTTTACACCCTGTGAAGATCAAGAGGTGTGGTGAAATGGCTCGTAAGTTGTGGTTTTTTAAGGAACAAATGTCAAAAGCTGCCATATCTACCTCTTCTACACAATTGTCAAGAACTTATTTGGACATTGATGATTTAGAGGTATTTAGTACATAAAAGCATATACCATTATCTCATGCAAATTGTATATAGAAAAATATGTTCTAACACTGAACTAAACAGATTAAACTTGGAGAATTGGAAGTTGAGCTGACTGAAGTTAATGCAAACAATGAAAAGCTACAGAGGACATACAACGAGCTGGTGGAGTACAATGTTGTTCTGCAGAAGGTACGATTCTAGTTAATATTATCATTTCTTAATTTAAGTTTGCTTCATTAGACATGTCCGCACTTACATCTTCTGATGAAAAGTGAATAGAGCTAGGTTCTGAAAATTACCATTTGGTGGAACCCTGGAAGGCACAAAAAGGAAAAATGCTTGACTAAAATTTCAGGTCCATAAATAAAAGAGGATTGTTCAGCCCATAGCACTATTGGATTCCCATATTTATTTTGAACATGACTATTTAGTAATTTACCTCTGTTTCTTGCAAATTATTTTGTACATGACTAGCAGTTGATATTCAAATTCTTAAGTAGAAATATAAAGAGAATAAAAGATAGTCACTTATGTGCTTTTCTCTAATAAACATCTTTTTATTTGGACACGTTTTGGCATGGGGTTTTCCATTGTTTGCAGTTCTCATTTTTATGCAAAATCTTCTACTTGAACTTACTTTATGCCGAGAAGCATGTTCTGGAGTGCTTTTATGGCTAGCTGCTAAGGTATTCTGGCACTTTGCCATGTGCAGTCCAAGTCCTTTTCGCTTCATTGCATTTTCCCCAGGTGGCCAGGTTGTCCCTGCCTTGTTCGCCTCTCTATGTGTTCCCAATTAGTCCATGGTCTTTTTGTCTTCCCTGTGTCTTACCTTTCATTATCTTGCAATTTTTTACTACACTAGATAATCTCATCTGTGGTGGATCAAACTTGATGCTCTCTTTTGTGCTGCATTTTTTTGTACTCGGACATGCTTTAGGTGAAGGATATTTTTCAACATTACTATAAGTTCTTCACCTTATTATTGCACAATACACAGAGTTAAAATACTTTGATTCAATTCATCCACCTACTGTATCCTCAAGTAAATTATATGATTTTGGGACCACTCATTTCATATTACGTCATAGTTGAAAGTGCATGTTGAGAAATACTACACATTGTTTTTGACTGTTGATATTTATTTTCAGGCTGGTGAATTTTTCTACTCAGCTCAAAGAATTGCAGTGGAACAACAGAGGGAAATGCCAGCAGATCAATCTGGCGATTCTTCTCTGGAGAGTCCTTTATTGCAGCAGGCATGAACCATAATTCAATAAAGCAATGTCTTGAATCTCTTGCTCTGTGCCTCTGTTCTCCTGGAGAGCCCATGTTCTTTTTCCTTATTTCAGGAAATGTTGACAGATCCATCAAAACAAGTTAAGCTTGGTTCCCTGAGTGGTCTTGTGCCAAAGGAAAAGGCTATGGCCTTTGAACGAATACTTTTCCGTGCTACTAGGGGTAACATGTTCCTTAGACAAGAGCCTGTTGATGAAACTGTGACTGATCCACTATCTGGAGAAAAGGTAACATGTTCCTTAGACAAGAACTTGTTGATGAAACTGTGACTGATCCACTATCTGGAGAAAAGGATATAAATTATCCTTCCACAAATAATTTATGGAATATTACTAAATTTCAACAATACTCTGCTTCCCTTTTCCATTTCTGCATTGATGACAGTTATAATCATTTCTACGAGTGAAAAGTGCACCAAGTGACCATACTATAGGATGCATTTTAAGAAGCTTAGATGACCTATCCTGTAAAACATTGGCTTCACTAATTTTTATTCCCTGCTAGTTTTGTCATTCTGAAGTTCAGGTATTCTTTCTCTGGTTTGAATACTTGCATTATATTGACAGGTCATTAAAAATGCATTTGTTATATTCTACTCTGGGGAGAGAGCAAAATCCAAGATCGTGAAAATCTGTGATGCTTTTGGTGCCAACCGTTATCCATTTGCAGAAGATCTAGGCAAACAACTGCAGACTATTCAGGAGGTTTGTGTTTACAGTATCCCTGCACGACTGCATGATGTTCTTTACGCTTTATTTTTGTCTGTAGAATTCTTTTACATGGATTAGTTTTTATATAGACAAACCTTGAAGCCTCTATAAATTTGTGCTTAAAAACAACTTACACAGTGCACTGTCATATGTGTGCATTTGACATGTATACTGTGCAATATATATCGTCGACCAGAGTTGTTTTTGATCAGGCGATATGACACACCATGCTTATTGTCTTCACTCTTACCTCTACAAATTTATCTTAAATGCAAGCTGTTTTTATTCTCATCTGAAGAACAACTGATTGTTTTCTGTAGCTTGAAATAGTTTCATGCCAGATGATTCTTGATTTCGAAATTTCTTTTTGTTCTAATCTTTTATGTTGGATGAGAATGAGATAGTTGATCTTAGATGAGATAGTTGATCTGTCATGGGCCAGGGCCACCAGGCCCATGGGTGAACAGTGCCACGTGGTACTGTTCGCGTGAACAGTACCCGCGCGGCAGGCCAAGCCATGGCGTATAGAGTCTAGGGTTAGTTAGAGTCTTGTTAATTTACTTCTCCAATTGCAGTTAGAGTCGGTTAGAAATAAAGAGAATCCCTGCTCTATATAAAGAGGTCCATAGCGTGTAATTAGGTAAGCAAGGAATAAAGATCAATCTACAAACCCTACCTCAGTTCTCTGAAGTCTCCCCCGTTCTCTAGAGTCTCCTCTGTTCTTCAACATAGCTCGGCAAGGGGATCAACCCTGCGCCAACCTATCCTACCGCTACGATCTACGCAGTTGAGGGCCTTCTACCCTAGGTGCCGATGCCCTTGACATGATCTTTTTTGTTTATTCATTTTATTCACAGTAATTTCTACTTAAATTGTCTTCTTTCTGTATCCAACTGTGCATTTTCTGAACAGTGAACATATTACTTAAATTCTATATTACTATATTATACAATGTAAGTATGCAATTATTGTTTGTTCTGAAATATTTGCAACTCTGTACTTCTGTAGGTATCTGGAAAAATATCAGAGTTGAAGGCAACTATTGAAATAGGTTTAGCTCACCGTGACAGCATACTTAAAAATATTTCCTCTGAGTTTGATCAATGGAACAACCTGGTAAGCTTCTACTATTCAGGATGTTTTCTGTAAATTCCATACCCTACAAATTATAAACCTATACAATTTAAATAATGTTTACTGGTGTAGCTTTTCTTTTGCTTGAATTTGAGTTCATTGTGATTGGCATCAAAATGTTCCAGGTAAAGAAGGAAAAAGCTATTTATCACACATTAAACATGTTGAGTCTTGATGTGACAAAGAAATGCTTGGTTGCTGAGGGATGGAGTCCAGTGTTTGCATCTAGTCAGGTAACCAGTTGCACTCTCATCCTTTTGCCCTTCATGTTTCTTTTGTCTGTTGATGCTTTTCTGTCCTTTTCTTTTCTATGTGATATAGTTTAGCTTTCTTTATTGCAGATCCAAGATGCTCTTATGCGTGCTACTGTTGATAGCAACTCCCAAATTGGTTCCATTTTTCAAGTTCTCAACACACAAGAATCTCCTCCAACATATTTCCAGACAAATAAATTTACTTCACCTTTCCAGGAGATTGTAGATGCCTATGGGTAAGTTCAAGAAGTATAGTGCTGAGATATTTATAATTATCCATTCCATGATTTGGATGCTTTATTTTATTTTTCATCCTTTTAAAAAAAATATTTTAGCTTTTCTTAATTCATTTCGTTGATTATTTAGATCTATCATGTTGTCAGGTGCAACAATGTATATTGCAGACCTAGACCGTAGATTATACTTAAAAGAGATGGTCGGCCTTGGCCCTGGACCTCGCTGGCGCGAAAGCGCGCCGGCAGAGGGGAAGGGAACCAATTCAGCCAATTGACAAATAAACAGGATGCTCAAAAAGAGGGGCGTAGTGTCATGAGTGTTGGGCCAGGGCCCAGCCCAGCCATACTGTATGGTACTGTAGCGTGAACAGTACCAGTGGGTATTGTAGCATGGATTAGGGATAAGAGTTATAATTAGGAATATTATCTTTAGGGATTAGATTTTCAAGAGTCCTAAGTCATATTTCCTTAAGAATAGTTAGTAGGTTATTTGGATGTATTATAAATATGTCCCTAGGCAGGAAGAAATAAAAGGTATCGAAGATTAGATTAAAACATGCTGGATTGGATCCCTACCTTGCCGGCGCGGAGGTTGCCATGCCGATGAGGCCAGGGGCCAAGTCCGGCAGTGTCTTTGGTGTAGATCATTAGGAAATAGTCCTGCATGTGACACATGTATTATCAGGGTCCATGTCAGGGGTGTACGTTCCACACCTAAACCTATCCTACTATGTTATATTTCATGATAAGCTCATGTAAACATTTGGAAATCATTGTGGTTAACTTGGCATTTTTATGCTTGTGCTCTTTGCAACTTTTGCTTTGTATTTTCAAAAGTGTTTCGTGGATCGTCTCATATTGCTCTTCATAACATATGTTATATTTGGCAAGGTTTATACTAGGAGAAAGCCCAAGGTGGCAGTGAATCAAAGTGGTTAATATCCTTTTTGGAATTTTATATATTAGGAAGTACTAGATAAAGTCTATTCTGTAATTTGGCTAGAAAAGATAAGTTTGTAAGGATTGGATTCTATTAGGACTAGGAATCCTACTCCTAATAGGTTTTGGAGTTAGTTTAGACTTTGATTTGTAATTGGCTACAACTCTCTATATAAAGAGCAGTAGGCCTCTCTTGAAGTCAAGCAATAAAGCAATCTTATTCTCACCTACTATTCTCTATTGTCCTATCCCTTGCTGCTGCTACCGATGCCCCTAGCGTCTTATCCACTACAGGGAGGAAACTGGCTAAGGAGAGGCCGACTACCTATGAAGCGTCGATGTGGCCGGAGGCTTATTTACCAGTGTCAGATACGTATCTAGATACGGATATGTATCCGATACGCGCCGATACGTATCCGGCGATTTTTGAATTTCCAAATAAATCTACAAAATCGGATACGTATCTGCTACTTCGTGGGATACATTGCTCGCGTAGCTTTACTCCCATCACGCTAGGGCACCAGGCTGCCTGATCCAATCACACTCGTGCCAAGCCACCACTCACCAGATCCAATTGCGCTATGCATCCTCCCGTCGAGGAGCGCCGTCGGCTGCCGCCTCCCGTCGCACCACGCTGCTGCCTAGGAGCTGGGGCTGCCGCCACATCCCTTCGCACCACGCTGCCGCCTTGTCTTCTTGCCGCACTATGCCGCCTCCTCGCGGCGCACTGCACCACCACCAGGAGGCAGGAACAGCCGAACAGGTACCAGGTATGCTAGGGTCTAGGGCTGTTGCTGCCTCCTGTCGTGCTGCCTAGGGGCTGGGGCCACTGCTGCCTCCTGTCGTGCGGCTGTTGGGAAATGTTCGATGCTCTACCACCATCAACAACCAACTGGTACTAGCTTCTGCTTCTGTCTCCCTAGACTTCTTTATCTGTTTCCTTCACACTCCAGGCAAACGAAGGAGTTAGGGACCACTGGACCAGGCGACCAAGCAGTCAGGCACTCAGATGCTATTGTATTGCAGTTGTTTGTTGCTATTTGCTAATTATACTAAGAATTGATTTATTAGATTATGTGGTATTTTTATAAGCATCAGTTATTTTTTATGTGTGTATATATATATATATATATATATCACCGTATCAGTTTTTTTTTGGAAAATGACGTATCGAAGGATCGCCATATTGCGTATCCGTATCCGTATCTGAGTAACACAGCTGGCTACCTCCCACAACTACCCATTAAGGTCACTATCCTAGAGACCTAACAACATATGCTATGTGCAGTATATAAGTACATACAAGTACAAATGAATTGTCAATATATCAGTGCAAATTCTGCTAAAAATAATGCAAATTATGCTGATGTTATATCCATAGTTATTATGGTGTCTCCATGGCAACAAGGCGGTCGCGGGGGCTAAGGCGTCCCACTACCTTAGCCCCTCGCCTTGCTCGGCGGTGGTGGCAGGGGACCCTTGCCATCTCTATTCAGTTCGTCTACGAGAGCAGAGGCCACCTCTCCCACCTTGTTATGGATAATCCAGCCAGGAGAGTCCAGGGCACTAGGAGAGTCCAGGAGGAGTCAGGCGCGCAGAGTCCTGATCCAACCCGAGTCCTAGCTGATGCCGGATTGGCTGCAGGGTGGGCTCGGCTGGGCCTTAAGCTGTCTGGTTCAGTAATAGAGTCCTTAATAAATTAGCAGTTAGCAGATTAAATTAGGAATCTGTCTAGTATACCTTTTGAAGTCTTTTAGCAAATCAGAGTCAGAGTAGGTAACCTCGAGGCTGTTCCCCTCTCGTCGCTTGATAGATAGACACGGCAAGACTTTGCTGGCCGGCTTAAGCAGAATTGGAAGGAAGCAGATAACTTTATTTACTTAAGTTTTCCTAGTACAAACTAGTGCCCTATATATAACCTGATAAACTCCTAAACCTACTCTGACTCTGATTTGCTAAAAGACTCCAAAAGGTATACTAGACAGATTTCTAATTTAATCTGCTAGCTGCTAATTTATTAAGGACTCTATTACTGAACCGGACAGCTTAAGGCCTAGCCGAGCCCATCCTGCAGCCAATCCGGCATCAGCTAGGACTCGGGTTGGATCAGGACTCTATGCGCCTGACTCCTCCTAGACTCTCCTGGCTGGATTATCCATAACATCTCTCCCCTCGACCAGCAGCTCGTCCTCGAGCTGACGCAAATTGGCCACGAGATTGTCGAGGAGGTTATGGCTGGATTGCAAGTGAAGATATTAACTTGGTGACCGTGATACCAGAACGACAATGAGAGGCATCGGAAATCCTAGAGGATGGGCCCCAAGGTCGCTAACCACCGTGTGCCTAGCACCATATCATAGCTTGCTAATGGAAGCACGAGGAAGTCTGCCCTGAATGGCTCGCCTGCAATGGTAAAAGCAGAATTGCAGGATACACCGATGTTGGGAACTCATTCACCGCTCGCTACAGTGACCATAGTGCTGCAGTCCTGGTATTGAAGAGTAGTCCGGGCTGCTGCTTCTGCAGAGATAAAATTATGAGTAGAGCCCGAGTCAAGTAGGGCGGTGAGAGTGGTTCCATCTATGTCCACAGCAACCTGTATGGTCTCATCAATGTGATCACCCTTGATTGCATGCAGCGAGATCAGCGGCTCCTTAGTTTCGGCCTCGTCTGGTTCTTTCTCATCCTGAATCTCAAGAAATAAATGTTGGCAGACCTTGTTATGACCACGCGCGTACTTTTCGTTGCAATTAAACACAACCCAAGACGATGACGCTCAATTAAACACAATCCAATTGCTCCGAACACAAGCACCACTAGTCAGGGGACAGCAATTGAACCCAAGACCAACGCCTTCCACCGTGACTGTCCCCTGACTAGTGGTGCTTGCGTTCGGAACAATTGCTGTGGCGGCGTTGGTCCCAGATATCATGAATGCAGGTGTAGGCAGGAGCCCTGGGTGATTGTTGCAGTTAGATCGGGCTATAACTTGTTTCCTGTACTCAAAGGAACGAGCCAAACTCATGGCCACTTCTAGCGTCATTGGATTCTAGAGCTGAACGTCAATGCTGAGGGGTTCACCCAGCCCAACTGTAAAAAGTTGGACCTGTTGCAGCTCTGTTAAAGAACCAGCGCGCGCCAGCAACTGCGAAAAACACTCCAGGTATTCGAGAACGGTGCTGGTACGGCGGCAGGTAGCTAATTTCCCCAAGGGATTAGATCGAATTGGCAGCCCAAAACGTAGGTTGAGCAATTCTGAAAAACGGCGCCAAGACAGTGTCCCTTCTTCGCAAAAGATTCTCATGTACCACAATGTACCACAATTGTGCCACGTCTTCCAAATTAAAAGAGGCAAGCCAAACTTTTTCTTCCACGATGCGGACTTGATGGAAATAAGATTCGCATCGGCTGAGAAACGGCAAAGGGTCTCTGTGACCAGAATATTTTGGGAAGTCCAATTTGCCAAACTTTGGGGGCCGATCAGTATGAAGGCCACCAGAAAGCGAACGAGAATCATTAGAACCAAAAGTATGTGGTATAACCTGTCGTTGCTGCTCAATCTGTTGCTACCCATCACTATTGGCTATCCAGTTCGGGTTCTACGGATCCGGACCATAACACACCTCTACTAGGGCATCCTCACCGCTGCAGCCGCCGTCAGCCATGTCGGTCTCTGATGAGTACGGCGCGTTTGACGTCTCTTCCCCTCCCTGAGCGCCTTGTGCTCTGCTCCATGTGCAGTGCTTACTGCTTAGTGTGTTTACTTTAATTCTGGGCTATGGATACTAGGATTGGGGATTTGTGCAGTATGCGTTTTTGATACTGACACTGAGCCTGCAAGCCAGTGTGGAATTGCATGCTAGTCCTGAATCCAGAAGCTATTGTATACTTAATAGGTGAACATTGGTTCTATTGTATGCATCGGGTAAACTTGTGTGGTTGTCTCTTGTTGACATGTACTTAATTGATTTTGGCAGTGGACGGCAATCTTTTGTGTGCTACTTGAAAAATATAGAAACTAGTGTTTGCACATAGCACTGAATAGTGACTTGTT
>KE372906.1:115963-137973 GCA_000418225.1 Zizania latifolia
AGTGACTTGTTGCAAATAAGTAGAACCAGGCATTCAAAATGCCTTATCACAGTCCCCACGTAAGGCGTCGCCTCGCCTTATGCCTTACCGCTTAAAAGGTAAAAAGGTTGTCAGACGCCTCGCCTCGTCTCGCCTTACCGCCTCAATAACTATGGGGGTATTTATTGCATTTTAAAGAGTTAGCTAGTTTAAAATAAAATAAAGGTAAAGAGTTAGCACCAAGTGAGAGATCCACAAACAAGTTCCTTTCTTGACAGGAGGGAGTATATGACAGCATTTAGGATTCAGATTGTATACCTCTTGCATTGGCTGTGTACTAACTTCATATTAAACATTGGCTGCAGGATTGCCAAGTATCAAGAAGCAAACCCCGGTGTCTTCACCATCGTGACATTTCCCTTCTTATTTGCTGTCATGTTTGGAGATTGGGGCCATGGAATTTGTTTATTAGTTGCGACTCTGTACCTCATAATCAGAGAGAAGAAACTAGCTTCACAGGTTTTCTTGATAACCTTTATTAATTTTATAATTTTCTTATTGTATATGTCACTGTCCAGTCTGTCCTGTTGAGCTTATTTTAAGGGCTTTTATATAATAATTAACCTTAAAGATTAAGGACAAGTATTGACATTGCACCGCCCCTTGATTTTCACATAGTGAATGCATACTTCTCTTGGAATATATTTCTAATAACTTTATTTTTGGCTGCCAGAAACTTGATGATATAATGGATATGATGTTTGGTGGGCGCTACGTAATTTTGATGATGTCACTCTTCTCGATTTACACTGGATTAGTGTACAATGAATTTTTCTCAGTACCATTTGAACTCTTTGGCAAATCTGCATATGCTTGCCGTGATCCTTCTTGTGGGTAAGGAATTTAATCTGCTAATTTGCAATGATAAGTTGACGCCTTTTCAAAATCTAATTTGTTTAGACATTGTTTTATAGAGATGCTACGACAGAAGGATTAATTAAGGCAAGGCCAACATATCCGTTTGGTGTTGACCCTGTATGGTATGGTAGCCGTAGTGAGTTGCCTTTTCTTAACTCCTTGAAGATGAAGCTGTCGATTCTTCTTGGAGTTGCACAAATGAACCTTGGTATTTTGATAAGTTACTTCAATGCAAAGTTTTTCAGAAATGCTCTTAACGTTTGGTAAGTCAGAATCTTCTCAGGAATATCCCATGATTGAGTTGAATAACAATGACACTATGAATGATACGTGATCTTTTTACTACTATTCTATGGTTTTACTTAAAACTGTAGACCATGCTCATTCGTTTGTCGTATAACTATGTAACAGGTACCAGTTTATTCCTCAGCTGATATTCTTGAACAGTTTATTTGGCTACCTTTCACTCCTCATCATTATTAAGTGGTGCACAGGCTCAAAAGCTGACCTTTACCATGTAATGATATATATGTTCCTGAGTCCAACGGATGATCTTGGGGAGAACCAGCTATTTCCTGGACAGAAACTAGTGCAGGTTTGTCCATATTCATTATTGCTGCCATGTGTTGATTCTATGATGGTGTACATCGTATTCCTAAGGGTCCCTATTCCTAATATTTCTTGTTTTCTTATAGCTTATTCTACTTCTGCTTGCTCTGGTTTCTGTCCCTTGGATGCTGATTCCTAAGCCATTGCTCTTGAAGAGGCAACATGAGCAGGTATGTCTTTGCATACTTGTCGGGATTGCTCTTGATTGTTCCCACCATAGTTTATATACCTGCATGCTTACTTTCTGTTTTTGGCTCCATCAGAGGCACCAAGGTCAGCAGTATACCATGCTTCAGGCCACAGATGAGTCAGTGACAGAACTGGAAGAACACCATGAGGAGTTTGAGTTCAGTGAAGTCTTCGTTCACCAACTGATCCACACGATTGAGTTTGTGCTTGGTGCAGTCTCAAATACTGCCTCATACCTTCGTCTTTGGGCTCTCAGGTACTTCTGAACATGGATGATTGATACCTATGTCACCTCTTAATATCACTTGGCAGACATTGACGATGGATTAATTTTCTCGTTTGTGTAGTCTTGCACACTCAGAGTTGTCCACTGTCTTCTATGAGAAAGTCCTTGTTCTGTCGTGGGGGTAGGCTGATCTGTATTCTAATGCTCTCTCTCTCTCTCACACACACACACTCTCGGTGTCTTGCTGACTCGTGCTTTCTCTGCAGGTACAACAACATTATTATCCTGATCATTGGAGCAGTCATCTTTCTCTTTGCCACTATTGGTGTCTTGCTTGTGATGGAGACCCTAAGTGCATTCTTGCATGCTCTTAGGCTCCACTGGGTGGAGTTCCAGAACAAGTTTTATGAGGGTGATGGATACAAATTTGCACCCTTTGCTTTCGCGTCGATCATTGAGGAGGAAGATTGAGTATGATTTGTTGTATGTAATGTAGAACGTAAAATCTTAAAGAGTCCTTCCCTTGAATAATCATTGTTTATCACCATTGGTGAAGATTCAGAAAACCCCAATTCGTTGTGTCAGAGCAGGGGCCTCCAAATCATTCTTTTTACCTACACTATTAGCCACATTAGGTTATTTCTGTATATTATGATATGTTACTACTTTGGGCGGTGATGGAAGCGGCTGGGACAAGATGCAAATAAGTCGGTGCATAGCATAACTGCCTTTTACATGGTGCTATGTTAATAAAGTTCTGTACTCATGGCTGTGAAACGAGTAACGTGTTTTTCCAACTACACTTGTGGAAATAAATCAGTTCCATTCTTTTTGTGGAAATAAATCAGTTCCATTCTTTGTAATTGTGATTCGTCATCTATTAATGGCAGGTGTTCTTGACCGCTGGCGCCCAAGGTCATCAACTCTTGGCGAGAGCAACGGATGGCAGACTGTAGATTGCTAAATTAGCCAAATGCCCAAATCTATAGCAGTGTCATTAACTCTTGGCGAGGGCAAATTTTTTAAAAGTCAGATACTAGAAGTCCGATACTAGGGATGGAAACGGAGCGAAAACGAATAGAAATAAGTATTATTATATTCGTTTTCTTATGTTTTTTAATGAAAACAGAAACGATAACGGATATTCCGAAAACGAAAACGGAAGCGAATAGTACTGAAAATGAATACAGATCAAATAAGGAGTGGATACGGATACAGATCAAATATATGTCGAAATACATAATATCAAATATTAACTTATAAATCATAACACATAGTTTCTAAATAGAAATAGTTTAAAGTTATAAAGATAATTATGAAAATAACTCATTTATTTCTACTTTTATCATTCATTCGTTCATCTATATAGCAATTAGCCAATTAGCATATAATATATTTCTCATAATCAAAGCAAAACATCAAACAACTTACATAATAATTAAAGAGCAGGCAGCGAATGGTGCTTCCAGAGTTTCAAGGGTCGGCCGTAAAAATAATACAACGATAATCAAACAAATAAACTGAAAGAAATGTCTCTTAGTATTTGCACCCATATTTACATGCATAGTTTAAAAATAAACTGTAAAAATAATGCAAAGCGTTGGCTATTTTTTCAATCTAATAGTTGATATAATTTTTTTTTACAGAGCTCACGAATGAATGAGTGATGGGCGCTGGCTGCTGCGGTCACCGAAAGCCTGTTGGAGTACTATGTGGCGGCGTGCGGCGAAGCAACCAGCAGATGGCAGACTTGCTGTGTTCTTTTCTGAGCCTTGGGCTGTGGCATGAATAGGAAAAGGAGAATGGGCTGACGAAAGCGAAAAAATTCCGTATTTCTTAGACGGAATATACGCTGTCGAATCTGTTTCCACGAAAATCATCGTTCCGTTTTTATTTCCCGTTTTTATTTCCGAACAAATTTATTTCCAGTTTTTATTTCCGAACAAAAAATTTCGTATCTGTTTCCGTTCCAAAAAATTCCGTTTCCACATCCGTATAAGCCTCTCCGTTTTCGTTTTTCGTTTTTTCACCGAACGGACAGAAACTTTCTGACTCTGTTTTCATTCCTATCAGATACCAACATGAGCTCAAGTGCAGTTTATTGTTCTTGGTAACTGTTCTCAGTAGGTATTTGGATTGCTCAACACCATGGCAGAAAGTTCAGCTAACATGGTACAAAACAGAAATTGCCTCGCACCATGCGCACGAATGAACATACCACTTACAACAGAATAGCTACCACTTACAACAGAATAGCTATCACTTACAACAGAATCATACTAAAGATCAATGAGAGCGGCAAGAACAATCAATTGAAATCTAGCTAGCAGGAGAATAGTGAGTCAGCATATTTTCACGGTATTATGATACAGAGTAAAATCAACCTAAGCGAAATGGAGCCTCATCGCACTTCTACCAGTCAATCCAGTGGTCTAGAAGTATTGCCACACGTGACACAGGGTATTGGAGTCTGAGAAGATCAGGCCTTCGACGGTGCAGCATCAAGAGAGCCTGGCTCTGTGCCATGCACCCTGAGGCGATAAATGCAGGTCAGTTCTGACTTTCCATGGTTTGAGGAGAAGCCAAGCCGAACCATATTGATAACTCGCGAATCTGCAGTTCTCTCCAGTTGGAAGGTCTGTGCATTGCTCTTCTCAAGGTCATAAATGAACTCCCCTAAAGTTGTCACCACACGTGATTCCTTGTTTGAATCATCCTCTGTTCCTTGGTACCATCCACTGACCTGGAAATTCTTTGGAGCACTAGATCGATCATAGGCTACGCTCTGCACCCAGACAAGCCATGATCTTCATAAGTTAGCACAAACAAAAAGGAGCAGATTATTCATGAATGAGAATTCACAATTTTCCAAGCAGAATCGAAAACTGATGTTTTATGTTAGAAACTGATGCAACTGGGCAATAATAGTCATTGCATTGGCATCCATTGAAGGTACGTTGCAGACTTACAGAGTGGTTAAATTAGCATGTATGGATTACCCAAGAACATTGCACAAATACAATTATCAGATAGATATGGAGTAAATTGTAAACTACTTCTCAATAGATAAGGAGAAATCAATTGTACCCAGATCCAACAATTTAGTAAATTGCCTGTATTTCAGACAAGATATCCTAAGCGTCAGCCCACCACACTGTCACATGACACAGCCAGCTTTAATATTATTGGCCTGGCTGCCAGTCTCTGCTGTCTCCATGTAGGATGCACCAGTGCAAAATCGAAAAATAGTACTTGATCTGTTGTAAAAAACTTGTCACTTTGATCGCTATTTTGATACCAATATATACATAAATATATTGAAGTATACTGTCACGTGTAGAATTATTTCCTAAAGATTTAGACCGAAGACACGGCCAGACTTGGCCCCTAGACTCGTCGGCGTGGCTGCCTCCGTGCCGGTGAGGTAGGGATCTAATCTGGCCTGTTTTAATCTAATCTTCGATGCTTTATTTCTTGCTGCCTTACGGCATATATATATATATATAATACATCACATAACTAACTAACTAATCTTAAGGGAATACAGATTAAGACTCCAAGATAACCCTTTATCCCTAATTTTGCTATAGTACCCGCGGGTACTATTCATGCTGCAGTACCGCACGAGTACTGTTCCCATGGCTGCTGGGTCTGGCCCAATACCCATGACACTACACCCCCTTTTTGTGCAGCTCGTCCTCGAGCTACAGGGCGATATCAATCCTAACTCGACGCCTAACATAAAGAAGACTCAAGCCTTTTACATCTTAACTTACTATATTATTTTGAACTAAAAAAATAAATCAAATTCTAGCTTGAGGATCCCATCCCACATCTCGTAGAGAAAGGGCAACTCCAAGCCAAGTCTAGATCCTATATTTCCATGAGATGGTTGCCAAAGTTCATAGTGAAAGATGTAGATGCCTCCAATTTGAACCCAAATGACCAGCCCAAACACCGATTGAGGCGCCGCTTCGCCCTGGTGTTTATTGCCTGTATGGGTTAAAGCCATGGCCATAGGGGTGATGATTTATGGCATCGCACGAAGACCTTTGGTGATGATGGCTGAGGTGGTGCGGTGGGACTTGCTGATTCCTTGCCATCTTCCACCTGCTGCTCGGTACGCTTCTCCACCTTCAATGCGTTCTTTGCTTAGCTCGACACTAGTGAAGCCCTCAATTTAACCATATCCACTCTGAACTCGTCAAAGAAGGTGGTGGGGGAACGCTGATCAGCCTAGCTCACCTGTTGATGGGATCCTGCGTTGTCGGACTGGTTTCCCTCGTTGCTGTCCCGAGATGGTGGAGTTAATCTACGGGAGTGGAAATCGCTGCCTCCAGGGAGCACGCCGGCATCCCGTGCCTGGTGATGAGTCAGAGCAGTGTCGCGGGAAGCCTGCTGATACTGCTCGACGCACTGAACAGCGAGGTTCAGAGCGTGAACATCCTAGATGTACTCATACTTGGAGGCTTACAGGGCATGTATTTTCTCCTCCAGTCTCTCCATACGTTTAGACAATGAGGACAAGGTCTTGAGGACATCGTCTAGCGTAGAAGATGAGGATGCCATGAACGGAGAAGAATCTGAGCAATCTGAAAATTATGGCGGCAGCCCACGCGGTGGTGTCCTGATCTGCCTAGCACAGTGGCCTTGTGGCTGCTCGGCGGCTTTAGCAATGCGGCACCAGGTAGGGCAGCCGGCTGCACACGACGATGGTGGCTTAGCGCCCCCTGCTGCGTCTCCTTGGCGCCGGCGCCCCTCGCGATAAAAAACCTAGGACCTCTGATACCAAATTGTCACGTGTAGAATTATTTCCTAAAGATCTAGACCGAAGACACGGCTGGACTTGGCCCTTGGCCTCGTCGGCACAGCAGCCTCCACGTTGACGAGGTAGGGATCCAATCTGGCCTGTTTTAATCTAATCTTCGATGCTTTATTTCTTGCTGCCTTGCGGCATATATATAATACATCACATAATCGACTAGCTAATCTTAAGGGAATACAGATTAGGACTCCTAAAGATAACCCTTTGTCTCTAATTTTGCTACAGTACCGCGTGGGTACTGTTCCTGCCAAGGGCGTCAGCACCTAGGGCAGGAGGCCCTCGACTACATAGATCGTAGTGGTAGGATAGGTTGGCGCAGGGTTAATCCCCTTGCCGAGCTATGTTGGAAAACGCGGGAGACTTTAGAGAACGGGGGAGACTTCAGAGAATTGAGACAGGGATTGTAGATTGATCTTTATTTCTTGCTTGTCTAATTACACGCTATGGACCCCTTTATATAGAGCAGGGATCCCCTTTATTTCTAACCGACTCTAACTGCAATTGAAGAAGTAAACTAACAAGACTCTAACCCTAGACTAACCTAAACTCTATGCGCCATGGCCTGGCCTGCCGCGCGGGTACTGTTCACCCATGGGCCTGGTGGCCCTGGCCCATGACAGTTCCCATGGCTGCTGGGTCTGGGCCAATACCCATGACATATACAGTAGTATATTGCATGGCAAATCTATTGATATGGCTTTCGTTGCCACAACCAAATGATTGAAACTATTAGTGGTCACAATTTGAATAGTAATTAAACTAAACATCGACAAGTGAAAATGGAGGACGGTAGGCTGAGCAAAAACCTAATGAATCTGTAATGTTTATAGCTGTCAACTTGTCGTGCACATAAGGTGGATCAAATTAGTGATTTTGAAAATTTCTTTTCAAAAGCTAATGTTCATAAAATTGAGATTTTTTCAAAAGTTTTAAGTAGCATTATGAGATACTATGAATTCTGTTAGCTGGGTTCACCATATATTTTAGTTCTGCTTTAGTGGCATATATATCAATATATACTGGCTTAGCAACAGTATATTTCAAATAAACCTGTTTTGAGGTGGTATGTAATGTTATTTGATGTTCATATCACAAAACATATTTTTATGAAGTTTTAAATAGGCGTGCATGCAATAGCATTATGAGCGAAACGAGAGCACATAGAACCCAAAATAAGATTTGAAATGCAACGTAAGGTAGGACAGTGATGTCAAATTGAGTTATGATAATATGATGCAATAACACCTCACCTTGTCAACATGCTCTAGAGTGACTGCCTCAGGAATTATTTCTGTTCTTAGCTTGATCTCCACATATCCACTACTTCCTTCTAGTGCAAAGCACTCTCCTGGCTGGCCAAAACTTGGCTCCAGCATTTTCTGAGCTGATTCACGCAAACTACTATGACCGGTGAAAAAGCTCTTAACTTTCCTGAAAGGTTCTGAATGTTTAACCACTTTACCCCCACCAGATGCTAATGCATAATCAACCATTCCAAGGCCATCTGCTGCATGCCTCTCTATCTCCATCTCAACTATTTCCTTGGCAAATAACCTAATATCATCCAAGCTTATGTCACTGCCAGTACCATCCAAGCCCTTCTTTTTCTTCAACTGACTCATGATCTCATCAAATTCTTTCTTAGAAAAAAAATCCATGTCCCTGAGCTCAGCAAGGGACTTATCCAATTTGTCAGTCTTGCCTTCCAGTGTCTTCATCTTTGTCTCCAGATTATTACCCTTGTCTTCAAATTGCTTTGTGATGTCTCTCTTTGTTTTGCCAATCTCATTTCCTAGCTTCTTATCTAAAATGTCCAGCTGTACCTGAAGCATCTTGGTCGTCTTCTTGAACCCTTCCACCTTGGACAGTCTGCTCTCAATATCCAGTGTTGTAAATGATAATTCACCATTTTGCCATTTCCAGAACAGCTGCCCCATCCAAGTGACAGCTGAAATAAGAAGGCAGAGTTTCACCAGCACACTCAATGCAATTTCCCACTTGGCCTTTTCTTGTTTAGCAGCACTCTTCTTACGACGCTCAGCAGCAGCTGCAGAGGCAATGGCATCTTTTCTTTCCTCAGGTGAATGCTTAGACTTGTCAAGAACTGACTCTCCACGGATAGTATGACTAATATCCTTCTTGTTAGCAATCTTATCAACTGAAGTACCATTGAATCCACCTTCAGCGAGAAGCTCAGGTGTGGCTTTCTTCTTGGCAACAACCACTGTTCGCCACCTAACATCTTGGCTGGAATGTGAGTCCAGACTCAATGCATGGTTTCCATTTGTATTGGCGGGTGGAATTGCAGCAGTTGAAGAGGACATTGTTGTCCCTCAAAGTATAATGGGAGAACTAGATGATAATCTGGAATTAATGATGCACCTGAAATTTGAGACAGCAGCAAATTACTACTCTGTATTACATGAAGAAACTCAATAATTTCTCTGTGCAGAGTAACATGAAGTACACAAGAATTGATCTTAGTATCATACAGTGCCAACTAAATTACTCCCCATTCATTTCAATTGAGAAAATTAAATAACAGATAAACTTAGTAGATGAACTGTTAGCAGATGCACAAACACGAGGGCAAACTCGATGCTTCAAAACAACTTCAAAAGAAACCGCTTTCCACAGATCCATACAAGATCAGAACCCCTAACAGAGATGGGGCCAACTGAGATCGATCTCCATGAAGTGAGATCCAACTAGATTCGAAAGTTCAAACTTCAAAGCACAAACAACGATCCAAGCGAGCGAGCGAGCTAGGGCTTCTGACTTTACCAGACGAAATGAATCCCAATCGCGGACGGATGGATCCCCAGTTCAAGTCAGCTCCGTGGACAGCGGGGTGTACAGAGGAGTCCCTCCGCTTCGACTTCGAGCCGGCCACGCCCACGCGTGATTCGGCGGGACGGGGGAGCGGGAGCAGCAGTGGCGGCGGCGGCGCAGGCGAAGAGACGGTAGCCTGGGATGTGATGGAGAGGAGGTTTTGGCCGGTTCGTCTGCCCAACCAGCGGTTTGAACTCTAGTTGGGCCTCTCGAATTTTTCTTTGCCCTTTTTTACAAACTAGTATTAAACTAGTATTGTATCTGTGCTACGCACCAGTAAAAATAAAAAAATAATTATATTATTAGTCAGGAGTTGAATTTTTTAGAACTTTAATTTAGTAGTTAGAAAGATTATAGCAGTATCAAAGAACAATTACATGTGCAAATCAAACTGCCATATCCTTAAAAAATCAAATAAAAGCACAAGAAAAATATTTGCTTGCAGTCCAAGCCATCAGGCTGCATGATTTGGCATCGACCCTCTGGATGCCATCTATACTGCCCTTGGACAGCTATTCGAAGTTCCTCCAGCGAAACTAATGATCGGGATAGTTTTGGGAGTAGGACTACCGAGCAGGAAGAATGGGTGTGTTCTGCTTGGGTCGGATCTCCTCTTTTATAGAGTACGCTGTGGAAATTGAGAACTCACTTAGATAGAAAGAAAGCACCTTCCGATCATGGCGCTCACATTAGATGGAAAGAGATCAAACCGAAAAGAAAAAATCGCAATATGAGGAAAGTCATTAGAAGGAAATATATCAGCTCACTAAAGAAAGTTATTTACATGAAATGTCTTTAATCGAAAAGATATCCATCCACTAAGGATAGTCCTTTAAATGGAAGGTTATTATACAGAAAGATATCCATCCATTAAGAAAGTCATTTAAATGTAAAGTTATTATACGGAAAGAGATAAAAATATAAAATCAGTTGTGGGTGGGCGGGGCCGGAAATCGCGTGCGCGGTTGCTGAGGAGAGGAACAGATTAGAATGAACGGTTAAGATTTAATACAATTAAATGGAAGGCTAAGATTGAATAAATGAGTATCCATGGTGGACACTCAACTTCGTCAATTATATAGTACGGTAGATAAACTAAACATTACAAAAATTTTGTGGAGCAACAAATTGAAGCTTACTAAAAAATCGGCACGCCTGTTTGTATAACCTCAAAGTTTCAAACAGATAATTTTGGTGCTTGCAAGGTTAAAGCAAATTTAGCGCATCCAACAGAAAACTTTGAGGTCTCCAAGTTAGAGTAAATTTTGGCGCGTCCAAGTTACGCTATTTTTTGTTGCATCAAAATTTCTAAGTATCCATGTTGTAGCAAAATTTAAGGTTGAAATAATAATTTTATAGAATTTTTACAGGAATTAAACTAAATCCTCCAAAATTCCTTTGAAAATACTAGCCCTTAGCCTTTTCTGTCGGGAATATAACACCCGGTAGCCTAAGATGAGCTTTATCAATCTAAATTGAGAGTGGGCCTAGCTAGCTTTAGAGTCTGGTATGATCCATGAACAGGAGTTCAGATTTGATAAGAAAGCTTCGGGCCATATCTAGAAACAAACACCAGGATTTGATATTAAAGATAATATATACAGATATCCTTATAAATAGGAAATAGACTAGAGTTCGGTAAATAATTTCTGATATCTAGGAAACCAACACGGGTAAGAGCCCTAGTTCTGTACGGCTCACCCCTTGACTATATAAAGGGGACGAGTTACCCCAGAGACATGCTTTTATGTTTTCATAGGCTTTTGAGTTGTTCATCAGACATCCAATCTACAAATCCATCAACACATAAGACGTAGAGTTATTATCCTTCAGGAGGTCTAAACCTATCTAAATCTCTTAGCTCTTATTTGTTAGTATTATGCCCTAGAGGCAATATGAAGATGTTATACGTGACATACATGTAGTGGGATGTGAGTGATCAAGATGAAATTTGTCCCTCCTTACGTGGCATACATGTAGTGAGATGTGAGGGACTCATGCAAGATATGCCTTTGTGCGTGCTAATCTATTAGCCACTACGAGAAACCCTATGTTGTCGTCATCTCTCCTAAGCTCGACCATCTCGTCGATCGCCCGAGTGCTAGTACACCTCGAATTGGTGTTTCACCCCTGAATGTGTGGACACTAGTAGAGGCGTTGCTCTATTGCTTCACTGATCGACATCGGCATTGGCGCCTCTGATCGGATCAACGTCGACGGCGGCTTGAAAGACAGGAGGTCAGCGCAAAGTCTTCCCGACCACGTTGATCGGCTAGTTCCTGCCCATAACTCCCGACCACATTGATCGGTTTCCCGACCACATCGGCACGTGCGTGTTGGATTGACTTGCTACTCCAACACTTTTTCCACTGCTCTGCGCGTCAGGTTGTAACGATCTATGGTCCTTCTCTATCAAGATTTCCTAGTGTGCATGGTAGAAATTTTTTGTTTTCAGCTAACGTAGCCTCCGCGTTCTCCAACAGTGGTATTAGAGCCATTTTGCCTAGATTATGATCTAGATCAGCGCATATAGTTGATATGCACTTGTAATAGATTAGATCTACTATAGTCTAGGTCAATCGGTTCATGTGATGGATCTAGTGGTAGCATGGGTTGATGAGATCAATCAGTTAAGGGGTAGTTGCAGATCAGATCATAACAATTGAATTGCGATATGTTATTGTATCGGATGCAAACACATATTGTGATCCAAATAGGTTAAGGATCCGACCGCCTCGACTAATGGTTGGTCAGGCTGACTGACTGTGGACCTGTTGGTGGTCGGGCTTCTCGATTGTTGACTCGCTTGCTAATCAGATTGTCGACTGCTGACCAGTCAGCCGGCTACCTCAAATCAATGGAAAAATCTAGCTTTCTGAGATAGTCTCGGATTGGAACCGCCATGTGTACCCTCTTGTATAGCGTCGTGGGTTCATATCATTAGGTAGAATATGATTCTACGTCTAACTTATTTTTGCAGAGAATGATATGAATAGTACAGCCCTATATGATTTGTAAGAGATGTATGTGATGCATGTAACTCTTATGCATGGCTTACATGTCATGAATTTCAGCTTATGGTTAAGTTGTATCTGTTGTATTTGCTGATCTACGTATCAACTAGGTGCTTGAATCAATAATTGTAATCTTTGTTTTCTAGCTATTATAATAGTAGTCTAGATTTAAGATTGCAGGATTTCAAGCATGGTGGCCCGAAGGAGTGATGTGGAGGATCAAGATCGTCGACATCACTAATAGAGATAGAGATCACCATTTGATTAGGCCATGTTATTTCACAGTTGAATATATTTATCTGTGATGTTTACTATCTTGATTTTATGCAATGTCATATGTGATATGTTGTCATGGTAAGATAGAATTCCTCAAGAAAAATTAATCATTTATGCCTTTCCAATTGCTGCACCTAACATAGTGGTGATCGTTGTTTAGTGGGTCTACCAAAGCAGAGTGCCGATAATTATCATTACTAGTTGGGATAGGTGTCAGACAACTATATGCAGAAGATTTAAGTTTGCTTAATAAGGTTATCAAAATGGTTTTGGACCTGAGGGCAAAGGTTGGGACCAGAGCATGGTGATGCTAACCTAATAAACAAGAGTCACATAGAGATGTGATTAGCAAGGTGTTGCTTACCCATGTCACTATTTTTCTAGCAGTGATGCCAAAGCTCACTAGAAATTAGTGAAATGTGGATCTTAACGCACTATGTTACCTAGAGGGAGGTTTTAGTTTCCATAAAACATAGTGGGAGAATCTTTTATTAAATAGTTTAATAGAAGATTAACATAAACATAGTGCTAAACTTTGCATATTCTTATGCTGTAGAACATGTTAGCTTCTACCACATCCAGTTCTTTTAATTTGTGATCTATTCTTGAGAAAGAAAAGCTTAATGGAATAAATTTTATGGATTGATATAAAAATTTGAGAATTGTTCTCAAACAAGAAAGAAATGAATATGTTCTTGAAAGTCTCTACCTTAATGACTTGCCTGATAATGCTACTATGGCTGCACGACATGCTTATGAGAAGCACATTAATGATGTCTTTGATGTAAGCTGTCTCATACTTGCCATAATGTCCTCTGAGCTTCAGAAGCAATATAAGAACACAGATGCTTATAATATTATTGTAGGTCTGCATGATATGTTTGAGAACCAAGTGAGGGTCGAGAGGTTCAACGCCTCAAAGTCCTTGTTTACGTGCAGGCTTACTGAAGGGAATCCTATTAGCTCCCATATTATCAAGATGATTGGCTATATTGAGAGTCTAGAAAAGCTTTGTTTTCCCCTTAGCCAAGAGTTGGCTACTGATCTGATTCTTTAATCTCTACCATCAAGTTTTAAACCATTCATACTGAATTATCATATAAATAGCATGGATAAAACTTTGACGGAACTGTATGGGATGCTGAAAACCACCGAGCAAAGCATTAAGAAAAACAACAATCATGTGATGATGTTGCAGAAAGACAAGAAACAACCCCATATCAAGAAATATACGGTCAAGAGGAAGTTGACTCCCGATAAGATCGTGAGCAATTCCAAGACTAAAAAGGACAATAAAGGGGTGGATCAAGACGTGGTTTGCTTTTATTGTAAGGACTCAGGTCATTAGAAGAGGAATTGCAAGAAGTACTTGGAGGATCTTATGAAAAAGAGAAGTGCGACTTTCGCTTCAGGTATAAATGTTATAGAAATCAATCTTGCTACTCCATCTACTGATTCTTAGGTATTTGATACCGAATCAGTTGCTCACATTTACAAGTCACTGCAGATGTTGAGAAGAAGTAGAAGCTTGATGAAAAGCGAAGTGGGTCTTCACGTAGGCAACGGAGAAAGAATTGATGTGGTTGTTGCAGTCACCATGCCATTGTCTTTACCTTTAGGATTAGTTTTGGAATTAAATAATTGTTATTGTGTTCTATCTCTATCCAAAAACGTTATTTCTGCTTCATGTTTCCAATCAGAAGGTTATGACTTTAGATCGATGAACAATAGTTGTTCTCTTTATTTTAAAGAAATATTCTATTATCAATTTCCATTAGTGAATTGATTATAGGTTTTGAATCTTGAAGAATCACCTATCTATAACATTAATACAAAAGGCAACGTCTTAATGATTTGAATTCCACATTTATTTGGCATTGTCGCTTAGGCCATATAAATGAGAGACGAGTGGAGAAGCTCCATAAAGATGGTCTTCTCGACTCTTTTGATTTTTCATTATTTAAGACATGTGAATCTTGTTTACTTGGCACGATGACAAAGATGTCTTTCACAGGACAAAGTGAGAAGGCAAGTGACTTGTTGGCACTCATACATACTGATGTATGTGGACCAATGAGCTCAATAGCCAAAGGTGGTTTTCAGTACTTCATAACTTTTACCGATGATTTTAGTAGATATGGGTATATCTTTCTAATGAGACATAAGTCCGAATCATTTGAAAAGTGTAAAGAATTTCAAAATGAAGTACATAATCATTTAAGTAAAATAATCAAGTTTCTACGATCGGATCGTGGAGGCAAGTATTTTAGCCACGAATTTGGTAATCATCTAAATAGTCGCTTTCACACTAAATAGGGTTCCATTGAAGTCGTTGAAAAGACTCCATATGAGATATGGATAGGACGACGTCCTAGTTTGTCTTTTCTTAAGATTTGAGGATGTAAGGCTTATGTAAAGCGTTTATAGTTTAATAAGCTCACTCCTAAGTTTGACATATGCTTCTTTGTCGGGTATCCTAAGGAAACCAAAGAATATTACTTCTATAATAAAGAACAAGGCAAAGTGTTTGTCGTCCGACATGGTGTATTCTTAGAGAAAGAGTTTCTCTTAAGAAGGGTTAGTGGGAGCTCGGTGCATCTCAAAGAAATTCAAAAAACACCTAAAAATGTTGACTCATATAGAACCACAACAGGATAATCAAAGTATTGAAGAACCCGTTGTAAGTACACCAGTACTAAGTAGGTCAGAGAGGGTATGACATGCACCTAAGAGATTCATGTTTTCGACCACTCAGGAACGGGATATATAGTTATTGGACAACGATGAGCCTAAGACCTATAAATAAGCGATGGTGGGACTAGACTCTGAGAAATGGATAGGAGCCATAAGATCCGAGCTTGAATCCATGTATAGCAATCAAGTTTAGAACTTTGTATTTCTGGTCTTATATGTATATGACATATTGTTGATCGAAAATAATATTCCAATGCTCGATGCTGTTAAATCTTTATTGCGAAAAAGTTTCTTAATGAAAGATCTTAGAGAGGCAGCATACATATTGGGCATAAAGATCTATAGAGATAGATCGAGAAAGCTAATTGAATTAAGCCAAAACACGTACATTGATAAGGTATTGAAACAGTTCAATATGCAGGACTCCAAGAAAGGTTTCTTGCCAATATCACATGGTATTACTTTCAGCAAGAGTCAGTGTCCCTCGGCGCTTGATGAGCTTGAGAAGATGAGTGCGATCTCGTATGCTTCCACAATCGGGTCCATCATGTATGCCATGCTTTGTACATGCCCAGATGTCTCCTATGCTCTAAGTGTTACGAGCAGATACCAATCAAACCTAGGTGAAAGTCACTGGACGATAGTAAAGAGTATTCTCAAGTATTTGAGAACTAAGGATATATTCCTAGTCTACGGAGGTACGGAGGAGCTCGTTGTAAATGGTTACACCGACGCTAGCTTCTAAACCGACAAGGACGATTCGAGATCATAATCTGGATTTGTGTTTTGCCTTAATGGAGACGCAGTGAGTTGGAAAAGTTCAAAGCAAGAAACGGTTGCAGATTCAACAATAGAGGCCGAGAACATAGCAACTTCTAAAGCTACGAAAGAGGTTGTTTGGATCAGAAAATTTGTTTATGAGCTGGGTGTTGTCCCCAGTGCGTCCAGTCTAGTGGACCTCTATTATGATAATAGTGGTGTCATTATGCAAGCCAAGGAGCCTAGGTCGCACTAGAAGTCTAAACACATACTGCGGCGCTATCACCTCATCCGAGAGATTATAGATAGATGTGATGTAAAGATATGCAAGGTGCACTTGAGCTCTATGGGTATTAGATACTTGTGTGATAGAGTCTAGTGTATGTGAGAGGAGTCTTGTCTATGCTGATGTATTTTGGATAATTGGTTATCATGTTCCTTGAATAATTGTCTTTTACATTGATCAGCAAGTATGTGACTTGTTTGTGAAACTCTTTATTTTATAATGATGTTATTCTATATGATCTCTAATCTCATATCATCATATGGGACAGTGATGATTTATAGATTAGCACATTTGACTGATTGATGATCATGTTTCACGGATCATTGATATGAGGATATCAAATCAGTAATGTGGACACATATTAGAGAACATGGTGTTGGATAGACCCACCTTGAGATACTGCTAGGATTATTATTCATGATGTGCCATCAGTTGTCATCTTAAATGGTGTACCTGCAGAATCCTTTGACCTGAGATCGTCATTGAATTCAGAATGTGTAGTAACACACTTAGGGGCTTCCAAACGCTATTTCGTAACTAGTTAGTTATAAAGGTTGCTTTTGGGTATGTTATGAAATATGTCTTAGGATGTGAGCGATCAAGATGGAATTTATCCCTCCTAAATAACAAGAGAGACGTCTCTGGACCCCTCGAGATAGTTGGATTAGGAAAGTACATGGCCATACCACTATGATTAAAGAGTTAATCATGATGAATCTACTATTTGATCGAGTAAAGTGTCGAGCCATCACAAGGATGGCATGAATCTCGCATTGAGGTTGATTGATGTCGTGTGGTAAAGGGATTAGTGCGTGAGTATATCAAGGTTCAGTTGATATGATCTTTGTATGCATTCGAGGATCAGTATGTGCTGCTAGGTACCACTATTGACCTACAATTCGGAAAGGGTTTTCGAATGACGGCCGTTTACATATGAACCTATCGAGTCACACGCTTAAGGGGATAGGATTTAAAGCTTACAAGAATTGTCTCTTGTGCAAATGGGAGATTGATAGAAATATGCCTTTTGGGGGAACCGGAAGTTTTGGCCTAAGGTCGAAAGTTCTGGGTTCTGGTGTAATCGGAAGTTCCGGTTCGACCGAAAGTTTTGGACCAGCCCTAGTTTCGGTTTCTGGAGGAACCGGAAGTTCCGGTTGGATCGAAAGTTTCGGGCCTGCATGAAAGGTGAATTCTGGATGAACCGGAAGTTCCGGGTCTAGAAGTTTCGGACAAAAATAAATTTGTACAGAAGGTTATTTTCAGAAGTTCTAGGCCTAGATCAGAACTTCCAGGCCAGATGAATAGATTAGATCTGTTGGGCTTTAATACTGATTAAGGGCCCATGAGAGGGCACTATATAAGGAGAGGAGGGACTAGGACGAAAAGGCTGCTGCTGCTTCACCCTAACCCTAGCCGCCACCTCCTCCTGGCCGCACCCGCTGTGGTCGTCTCTCCCCTAATCTCCCGCGTGGTACTAGCATATCGACGTGAGGTGATCCCATCTTTGTACGTGTGGATACCGTGGAGGCACTAGTGCATCTCGCGGCTAGAGGTAATGATCCATGATCCCATTACTTGCATGGTTCCTGGGTTGAACAGTGTAGAAAAGTTTTGTTTTTAGCTAGCGTAGCCTACCCATTCCCCTAAGTGCTCCTCTTTTTTTCCAATATTCTTCTTTTTTTGATATGCTTTTTTTAACTCTTTTTTTTGAAATTTTTTGACACTTCTCTTTTTTTTGACTATGAGCACAAAGAACACAAACCAAAAAGATGCGACACAATTTTGCTGCAAAGAAGTGCTATGTAGACGAACAAAGATGTGTTGGAAAATTAGTGCAGGAAATTTCGGGGCTAGAAAACTCAATTTTCCAGGCCGAATTTGGGAAAAATAAAATCGGAGAACCTAGCAAAGCTAGGGAAACTTAGATCTAACTTTTTCTATAGATCTCCAAGATGTACTTACTTGCCAGATTCCGAGTTCGTATGCAAAAGTTATGCCTGTTTTATTAAAGATAGTCTGAATCAGAGTTTTGTGGTTCTAGTTTACACGCGAATTGCAAACGAAAGGGGATCTATGGGTGGCGGCTAGTGTAAAGGATTTAGGCAAGGGGATCACAATACTAACTAGCAACCGGACTTGACTTAGGACATAAACTCAACACTACGGACTCTGAAACTAAAACGTGCAAAGGCTAGGGATGGTCTCGGACAGGGGAAACACTACGACTAGCAATTTTTGTGGCTTTTTCGTGGACTATGGGATGAATATAAAATCAATCTAATCTAAGATACAAGAACTTGACGGTAAACCGAGCTCTGATACCACTTGATGGAGGACCCGATGGTAAACCGAGCTCTGATACCACTTGATGGAGGGCGGGGTGCTCGATCTTCCGTCAGGTGAGGGATAAACAACGATTTGGCGGAGACGTGACATACATGATCCGGCTTCCGATCCATGAGATCGAACCCCTACAATCATAGCACCACTTCTCCTCTTGTTATCAATAAAGGACAGCCTGATTGACCTCACCACAAAGGCTAATCCTTGCCTGTGAATCGAAGAACACAAGCAAGAACGCAGAAAACGCAATCGAACTAAAATTCTATTGGAATCTGCGAAGCGGGGTTCATTTACAAAACCTGCGAAGCGGCGGCTATCAAAGCAACATATAAAATAAACCCAAAAACTTTAGATGGTTGTAGAAACACCTTTTATAGTAGTTCCGGATGCACCCCTAATGGACTCAGCTGGATACATGGCCCAAAGGCCCAATAACGTAGAAAACAACATGTTGACAGATTCTGGATACCAACTTATTTCGATGATTCCCATTGATCATAAGAAATTTTGAGGTGAAACTAATGCCATTGGAAAGGTGCCGAAGTTATCTTTCTGTGCATGGGTGGAACATCGAAAACGGAGTTCGTATGCGGCCTGGGTGATGATTTTAGTGCACGCTGCTTCTGGAATCCGAGTTGGACTCGAACTGGAGTTGGATTGGACTTCCAACTTAGCTTGGACGTCCTCGCTGGTGCTTCTCCAACTCTTTGCTTGTCTCTATGTGCTTCTTCATTATCTCTATAGTTCCTAACAATAATATCATCTTTAGGTAATAATTTATTCTCAAGATAATATAAAGAGGTACTTAGAAATGAGTTTACCTGAAGATTTACTATGAGTTCTAGGACGGAAGTTTTGGTTATATCCATAGTAATCATGGTCACATCATAGTGGATATGTGAGATGTAAATATATGCAAAATGCAAACTGATCTGAATGTTGTAGATCCGTTGACAAAGCCACTCCCATAGCCCAAGCATGAGACACATACTAGGTCTATGGGTATTAAATATCTATATAGTTGACTCTAGTGTAAGTAGGAGATTGTTAGCATTATGCCCTAGAGGTAACATGGAGATAATGTACGTGACATACTATATTTATAAAATAAAGTTATTTTTGTTCCTTGAAATAGAAATCATCATTGTGGATCAATGAGTATGTGACTCATTCATAAGACTCGTAATCAGGGGTGGATATTGAGCTAGCTCAGATCGTCTCAAGCCAGCTCGAGCTAGCTCGTTATCTTAATGAGCCTGCTCGGCTCGACTTGTTAAGGAAATAAGCCACGGGGCTAGCTCGGCTTGGCTCGTTTGGCAGCTCGAGCTAGCTTGTTTAGCTCGTGAGCAAATTCCAAAAAATCCAACATAGCAAGAAATATTCAACAATACATAGCAATTACATAGCAAGCAACAAGCAACAAGTTAAGAAAATCATCATCTTAGGAAACTCCACAAAATAGTCATAACTCACATAAGTCTAACTTATAGCTAAGCTGCACAGGACTAGTCGTGGTGACTGTTAGGACCTCATAGGCAGGCGACAACGGTGTAAACAAACTGCGGGTGTTCCTTTAGGTCTTGCATGAAATAGATTGATCATTGACGCATTAGGCTAACATGCTATATGGACTAACTAGGTTGTTCCCTTGGAGTTGGACGCTAATGGGCTTGCGGGTTGTGGCTGGTTATGGGCTATATGGACTGCTGGGCTGTTAGCTCATTTGGCTCATAAGCTGCTCATGAGCCAACTCGTTAAAACAATGAGCTAAAACACTGGCTCGAGCTGACTCGTTAATGAATTGAGCTGATCCGAGTCGATCCGAGACATCCATGAGCCGAGTGAGCTAGCGAGCCATGAGTATTTTGTCTAGCCCTACTCGTAATGTAACTATTTCTAAATGATCCCTGATCGGATGTAAGTCATATATGGAACAAGTATGATTAAGATCAGTATGGGTATGGAGATACCAAATCAATAACATAGACGTATGTTAGGGAACATATATTAGATAGACCCACTGTGAGACACTGTTGAGTTTTAAAGTGTCATCAGTAGTGTTTATGTAAAGTCCTTTGACCTGAGATTATCTTGGTTCTCAACATACGTAGTAGCTTACTTTGAGTCTACCAAACGCTACTCCGTAACTGGATAGTTATAAAAATAATCTTTGAGTATGCTATAAAACATGTAGTGGGATATGAGTAATCAAGATGGAATTTACCCCTCCTTCTATGAGAGATATCTCTGGGCCCCTCGATGTAATGAATTATGGAAGTGCATGGCCGTGCTGATGTGATTAAGGAGTTAATCACAAGTTATAATCCAATACAAAGATTGTCACAGACCGATTTTTCGGTAAATTAAAAATTAAATAATAAATCAATTCCTAGATATTATTAACAGCAAAGTAATTAAAATAAAGAAGTTAAAATATGGGCTTCAAAATTTCGTTTTAAAATCGCAAGCGGGAAAGTTTTTCCTAAATTTTCCTTGCATTAAAATTTGCTTCCCAAAAATTTTCG
Organism: Zizania latifolia; assembly: GCA_000418225.1. NCBI lineage: Eukaryota > Viridiplantae > Streptophyta > Magnoliopsida > Poales > Poaceae > Zizania > Zizania latifolia. The sequence continues at coordinate 137,439 of KE372906.1, forward strand.
TTAATTTTTAGAGCAATGGATTTAATTTCTTACTTACTGTCATAGCCTAAAATTTTCAAAATATAAAGTATTAAAATCTATAAATAAAATAAAAGGAAAAAGAAATTTTCAGTAAAAAGTAATTTAGAATGGAATTTTCCTTAAAAAAAGAAAGGAATTTTGAGTATTAAAATTTGAGAAAGAAAAATTTTCAAATAAAATGTTGCTCCAAATTTTTGCAAAAGTCTCCAGAAATGTAAAGAACTTTTCAGGAATTTTTCTAGAATTTTTCCGAGTGAAAAATATATTTTTCTGAATTTTTGGAACCCTTTTTACAGAAAAAGAAATGAAAAATCAATTTTTAAATAAAAATTCAAATTCCCCTCCTCTTGGGCCAGCCCATTTCCTCTCGGGTGCCCCCGCCAGCCCGTAGCCAGGTCTCGCTGGCCCAGCATGCCCCGTAGGCCCAGCCGCCCCACGCCCCCTCGCTTAGCCACCAACATACGAGCCCCACATGTCAGGGTCATCTCCAACTCTCCTCGCGCCCGTGCCGCGC
>KE372906.1:137998-155862 GCA_000418225.1 Zizania latifolia
TCACCACCGTATCCCCGCCGCAAAATCTGCCTCCGCCATTGCCGTAGACCGAATCCGAGCCCAGATCCATGGTCCCTGCACCGCCATGAGTGTTTCCCCAACAAATCGAGCCCGGCCCGTGCACCAAACCACCCCATGCCGTGCGCCCGAACCCTAACCCCCGTCCCGCCATTGCCGGTGCTGTACGCTGCTCTAACACCCTGCCTGACCCTATAAATAGCTCCCCCGTACGCTGTGCTCTCGGTTAGACCCCTCCGTCGCTGCCCTAGCTCCGCCATTCGCCCTAGCGCAGTGCGCCACCTTCCTTGGCTCGCTGCCACTGCTCCAACTGCCAATCGTCGATGCTCCACCACCAGCTAGTCATCGCCTACCCCACCATCATGACCACTATCGTCTGTCGGTCCTCGGCATCCCCTCCGTCGTCATCGCCGACTGTTGGAGCCCCTCCACGCTGTCGATCCGAGCCGCCCACTGCCTCTCTCTTGCCGCTAGCTGTCTCCAGTCGCCACCGTCCATCGCCGTTGTTCCAGGTGAGCTCACCATCGCATTCTGGTCTCACCGGTGTCCACACTGCCGGCCGCCGGGCCACCGTTCACCGGCAACCCTCGGTCCCTGTGCCGTCGCCGTCGCCCCGACGTGGCGCACTGACTTGGCCGTCACGTCAGCGCCACGTCTGCCGGCCCTGCTTGCGTGGTCACCACGTGGCTGCCACGTGACCCCGCCTGCGCGCGCGCATTTACCCCCTCTGCTGACACAATAATTCAGGATTTCCTTTAGAAAAATAATTCTGTATTGCGTCAGAAATCCTTTTTATTTTCTGAAATTAACATAATAAGGTTTAAACTTCAAAAATTCATATCTAATTCATCCGAACTCCAAATGTAACCATTCAAATTGCATAATTTTTTCTAAAATTGAGCTCTACCCATTAAAAATATGTTCACACACAGAATGTATGTGCATGTGTGCTGTTTTTAATTTATTATTATTTGTCTGTTCTGCTATTTAGTTTCTGAAGCACCGGAAGAGCCTGTTTATGTCGAGGAGTCGCCCATTTTCATCCCTATTCAGCATGGCAAGTTGTTCAAGTCCACCATATGATCATATTGAACCCATGTTTCAAAGCTATTATTCTTTCAAAAGTGTATTTTATTTTTGAATGTCACTGGGATTGGGATATAACCCTACTTGTATTGCCCCCTGTTGATTATTTACCTGTCCTTTTCTACCTACGGATTATTTAACCCGACCAGTATGAATCGTCATTATGATTTATCTGGATATCTAGGATTGCTTAGCCCTGCTTAGAAACTAGTATTGCATTTTATCATGCTGTTTAATACCATTTACATGTTAATGTTAGCTTATGATTACTGTAAGATCAAAATACGTTAACCACGACAATCGTAGGGGGGGTGAATGGTTGCAGTACCCTAAAAACAGCCCCAAAATCAAATTCAGAAAGCTAATTCTCGACCAATAAGTAAAATCCCTAACGAGACTAAAATTCCCGAGGACTTAGGAAATTTCCCTAGGAGTTCTTGAATTTCCCGAGGGCTTTCTCGAGGACTCAGCAAATTTCTCGACAGCACTCCTGAGAGCTCCCCGAGGGCAGAAAATAGCCTGATCAAGGTACAATAAAATGAGCATAACTTTAAAAGCATAACTCGAATTGATCTTAAATTTTAACACAAGAAACTAAACTTCAGTACGAAACTTTCCCAGGTGATTTCACTCAAATCCGAGTTACTAATCAAAAGTTATGATCCCTAAGATTTGCTGCAGTGTAAAAACAGAGCAGATCCGATCCGAAAATTAAAACCTTAATTACTCATAAAATACGAGGAATTAACCAATGAAACTTTGCAGATCTCTTTCTTAATATCCTAGCACGGTTCTGGATGAATCAAATCGAATTAAATCACAAGTAAAAGTGAAATCACAGAATAAGCCAAAACGATACAAACCGATGAACATTAAGAAGAAAGAACGTGATACCACACTCCTCGATGCTTGAAGATGAATCTTTATTTTATAAGAGTGTTTATAAGGTGCAAATCCAAAGCACCCCTCACCAAATCACGTACAAAGCCCTAGATGGAGAGCAAAAGGCTAAATCCTAATTTTTCTCTTCTTCTTCCATTTTACATCTTGGATTCCTTGTTTGCTCTCCCCTCTAGTCTTTTTATAGTCCCTCATGGCTATCACCATGAGCCATAAAAATAACAACTTTTGGAATCCTAATCTAACTAGAAATCTATATCCCTTACGAATCCAACAAATCCCAACTCCTTCTGAATTTGCCTCCTTTCCATCTCTGCACACATCCCGCGTATGCCATATGGAAACCTCGCATCCTTTCCATATTCCTACACATCCCCATGTACGACATATGGAAATCTCAACTTCACGTGCCGCATCTTCTAGCCTGAGCGTCCCGCATGACATCCTCAACCATTCTGAGCCTCAACTCCTCCCTGAGACTAGCTCCGATCCTGACATCGACCACAACTCGCCTTCAAGCAATGCCTGCACATGAACAAACTAAAAAACCCTTTTTCGAGCATAAATTCTTTCCAACTTGACTCAATTAGTCCAATCAATCCTTTCTAACTTAACTCAAACATTCCAATCAATCGTAAACATTGTGTATTTATGGAATAAACAATTTAACACATATGATTCAGCTCGAACATCAAAAATCTAAGTGATCCAAAATCCCGAGGTTGAAATTCTCGGGTGCTGAAAACTCTCGAGAGCTGAATTTCCTCAAGTGCCAAGTGCTGCGTGCCCGACAAGAGTGCTCGACAACTCGACCAAAGTGCTCGACCACTCAAAATACTCAAAACCAATTTGTGCATCACATGTCAAGATCAAAGCCAATTTATTCATCATAAATCAATGATCATACACATGATGTCACAATCTTTCCCTTGATAAACACATTGGCAAAACTATTAAAACACATTAAAAAGCATGAAGAAAATTTTGATTTTCGAAAGCACAAGCATAAGCACAAGCAAAAAATTTTCTCCCCCAAAGTTCTTTCAAAGAACGAGAAGAACGATAAATAAAAATCCCTCAAAAATTGATTGCAAAAGAGAATGATTTCATCAAAAATAAATTTAGAGAATGATTTCATCAAAAACAAATCTCTCCCCAATTTCTCCAAACAATTTCTCCCTGAATTCAAATTCTTTCTCCCCCTTTGACAATGATTTCATCAAGGAAAGCAAAAGAGAGAAATTATCATGAGAAACACCATTTTTTATTTGATTTCTTAATTTGAGAGCTTTGAAGTGTACCGAAAGCAATCCATGTGACAAGGTTTGCAACACAAATGAAATAGATAGACCAACCAGCCCACAATTAAGTCTAAAAGCCTCAAGATGAAACTAAGGTACACTTCTCACGTTCAAATCAGCACTAAGATTAAATGATTTCAATGATTGATAATGTTGACTTTCACTAGGACCAATCTAAAAGAAATACCTCACACACAATTTAGCTATATTTACAAAACCAAAACAATGCTTAGTGCTCTTCAAGTGCAATTCATAGTCATTGGAAATTTCAAATTTGATGTATGCAACTTTTGTATGAAATTTTCACACCTGGTGCCACCTGGGCTTCGGTCACACGACCTATTGTGAGGTTCTTGCACACACAAGCAGTCTCTATTTCAATGGTCTGGTCAACTATGATCATCTCCAAGTTTATATCAAAGTGCAATGATGAGTCTCATGAGATGACCTAGGAAAAACATTTTTTCATGAATGCAGAATTTTCTGTGCTTTTGCACACTTTCTTTTCTTTTTTTGACCTTTCTGTGTTTCTGCACACTTTCTTTTCTTTTTGATTGTTTTGACATTGCACGACCTATAGAACTATCAAGGTAAAATAAACACAGCTAGAACATGTTTAAGCATTTTCAACTCAAACTAGCCACTAGATCAGCACAACATATTTCTTTATGTTCACTTGAATATTTATGTGTCATGCATCATATCCCTCAAAAACTATGTCATAGGCTCATAAAAAGACTAAAAGACATGAAAGCAAGACTAGTGATCCATCAACTTCATAAGATATTGCTAGCTAGCACAAAGATTAACTAAAGGTAAAAATCAAAGCTCCATGTTTTTTCTTTTTGTTTTCATTTTGAATATAAAAACAATGCACAAAAATAAACATGGATGCATTATGATACAAATGAAAAAGCAAACTCCCCCTCAAAACAAACCTATTGGATGAACAACGCCAAATTCCCCTCGAAGAAAAGCAAAGCGAGAAGAATACAAAGTTTTAGTGAAAATGTCTACCAACTATAACTCAATGTTCATAAAAAGAAGCACAACATCACCTTTCTCCACATGATCTCTAAGAAAATGATATCGAATATCAATATGTTTTGTTCTAGAATGTTGCACTGGGTTCTTAGCAATGTTTATAGCACTTGTGTTATCACAATAAAGTTGAACACGATCATAGTTAATTTCATAATCCTTGAGTGTAGAAATAAGCCAAAGAACTTGTGAAAAATAGCTAGCAGCAGCAACATATTCAGCTTCGGCAGTTAATTATGCAATAGAAGATTGTTTTCTATATGACCAAGCAACAAGTGATGTACCTAAGAAATAATATGTACTGCTAGTACTCTTTCTATCAATTCTACAACATCCAAAATCAGCATTAGAAAAAGCTCTTAAACTAACACTTGAGGAAGTAGAGTACCAAATGCTAAATTCTTTAGTAAATTTGAGATACCTAAGTATTCGCTTGACAGCTTGATGATGTGAAGCTCGAGGAGAAGCTTGAAATCGAGCGCACAAACAAACAGAAAATTGAATGTCCGGCCTCGATGCAATGAGATATAGAAGTGAGCCGATCATGCTATGATATTCTTTTTGATCAATAGGCTCACCATCCTCATCAGGATCCAAAGTAGAAGTAGCTCCTATCGGTGTAGAAATTAGCTTGTAATTTTCTATGTCAAAACACTGAAGAAGATCTTTGGTGTACTTACTCTGATGAACAAAAGTGCCATCTTTTGTTTGCTTGATTTGTAGTCCCAAAAAGTACATCAACTCACCCATCATACTCATCTCAAACTCTCTGCACATAGTCTCAGAAAGCATGGAAACCAAGAAGTGAGATAAATAACCAAAGATAATATCATCCACATAAATCTGAACAAAAAGTTGATTATTTTCTTGCTTGAAAAGAAATAAAGTTTTATCCACTTTTCCCATAGAAAAACCTTTTCAAGCAGAAAAGTTTTCAACCGATCATACCATGCTCAAGGTGCTTGTTTTAAACCATACAAAGCTTTAGACAACTTGAAAACATGATTCAGGAACTTTGGATTTTCAAAACCAGGTGGTTGCTTAACATAAACTTTCTCATTGATGAAACCATTTAGAAATGCACTTTTAACATTCATTTGATACAATCTTAAAACATTTAGATGCAACAAAGGCTAAAAGGTGTCTAATGGATTGAATTCTAGCAACAGGAGCAAAAGTTTCATTAAAATCCAAACATTCCACCTGAGTAAATCCTTGAGCAACAAGCCTAGCTTTGTTTCTAACAATTAAACCAACCTTATTTTGTTTATTTCAAAAAACCCATTTAGTTCCAATAATGTTATGTCCTTGAGGAGGTTCAACCAAATTTTAGACTTTATTGCGTTTAAAGTTTTTAAGTTCTTCATGCATTGCATTGATCCACGATTCATCAGTTAGAGCATGAGAAATATCTTTGGGTTCAAAAGAAGCTACAAAAGCTAAATGAGCATGAGAGTTAGGAGAAGCAAACCTAGAACGAGTGACACACTCATACAAATTACCGATTATTTGTTCAGGAGGGTGTTGATGTTGAATGTGCAAAGGAGCGGAAACATCTCGAGAAGTGTCTTGTACATCATCTTCGAGGGACGAAGTGATCTATCGAAGAACATTTGAAGTTATCGAGACTTCATCTCCTTGTGGTTGGTATTGCTCCTCTACTACCTCCGAGAGCTGGTCGAGCTAGACTCGGACGTTGGTCTGACCGCCAGCCGCATCAACGTCTTCGTCATCACTTTCTTCAATAAAGACGCTCTCATCCTCCCCCTGAACCTATGCACCTGTACCTGTTGCATCGAGTCTAGTACCAGGACTAGCCTCATCAAAAGTGACTTCACAAGTCTCCATAATCTTGTTAGTTTCTAGCACAAGTACACAGTCTCCTCGAGTATGAGTAGGGTAACCAAGAAAAATGCCATCTTGAGATCTTGCTTCAAATTTATCTAAATTTCTAGATTTTAACATAAAACATTTGCACCCAAAGACTCTCAAGTGAGAAACACTAGGTTTATGACTAAAACGAAACTCATAAGAAGTTTTGCGTAACTTTGATCATAAGAAAACTATATTTGAAATATAGCAAGCTACAGAATTTGCTTCAACCCAAAACTTCCTAGGAGTCTGTTGTTCATGAAGCATAGTCCTAGCCATCTCAACCAAAGTTCTATTCTTTGTTTCAACAACACCATTCTATTGTGAAACTCTTAGTGAGGAAAACTGATGTTCAATGCCTTTTTAGCACAAAAGTACTCAAAAGATGAATTCTTAAACTCAGTATCATTGTCACTTCTAATTGCTCTAAGTGCTCCCGGGATTTCAATAGAAAGTCTAAGAACCAAGTTTTGAAAGAGACCAAAAGCTTCATCCTTAGATGCCATGAAGAAAGCCCAAGAGTATCGAGAGAGATCATCAACAATATCAAGAACACATCACTTTCCCCCAGTAGATTGAACTCGAGCTAGTCCAACAGTATCCACGTGTAAAAAAGTTGACTAGGTGCAGTTGTCATAACCAAAGTAATTGGAGCATGTGAACTAGAAACCATTTTGGCATGACGACAAGAAGAGCAAACCAAATCACCAACACTTTTTTGTTTTGGCAAGCCACGAATAAGATCCAAACCACTAACACGAGTGAGATGATCAAAACCAACATGGCCAAGTCTACGATGCTAGAAGAATAAATCTTTTGAATTATTAGCAGCTAGACATTTAATCTTAGAAGATAAAGGTGAATCAAAATCAGCTTTAAAAACTCTACCAAAATATGAAATTTCTAACACAAGATCACCGGAGACATCAAGGATTTTACAACCAGATTTTTTAAAGCACACCTTAAGATCCTCATTAATCATTTGTGATACAGAAAGCAAGTTGTATTTCAGATTATCAATAAGAGGTACATCTTTAAACATGAATTTGTCACTTACCTTGACTGTACCTTTAGCAATGATCGTGCTAGTAGAAGCATCCCCAAAAGTCACTGATTCAGACCGGGATGTGCGTGTGAGGGAGGAGAACCAATTTTTGTCACCAGACATATGGCATGAACATCCCCAAAACTCTCGAGGCCAACACATGAGAAGATGTCGAGGTCTTAGTACTGGGGTTAGATAAAAGAAATTTAGGAATCCAGTACTGAGACACCCGACCGGAAACACCAACAGGCAAAAATCCTCGAGCAAAACCAGTGTCACTTTTACCTTTTACCAAAATAGGGCGATCTAGATTAACCCATTGATTAACCCGAGGTTCGACCACTATCTGAGGTCAGATCGACCATTTTAAATGTTGTGACCCGACTGCTCAACTAGTTTTCACAAATGACCGTTGCCACTTATGTTTAGCAAATGATTTTTCCCTATTTTTTTCTGTTGTTTTGCAATTCTAAAACAGAACAGAACCAAATGTCTATCTTTTCCACAATGTGTATAATTATACTTCACAGGTTTAGTTGTTTTGGATGCAGAAGCAATTTCACTTGATGTTGCTAAGTTTGACAAGGTTCCAGCAGATTTAAAAACTGCTTGCTTTGGTTCTGGTTTAACCTCAATCTTATCTCTTTGAATAAACTTGATTGCAGTAGGTTGATGAGAAGTAAAATAAGCAATCAGCAATGGTTGAGCTCATGAGCAATTTGAACAAGAAGTTGAATCATGTTTCACAACGGTTGAGCTCTTCATATTCTTAAGTTGTTTGAATTTGCTACAGTACAAAGCATTTACCAAGGAACTAGCATACAAAGCAACTTTCATCTTTTTCAAATAGTTCTTGGTAACAAATAGTTCATCAACAACTTGAGAAAGCATGGTAGTACCAATAGCAAAACAAGATTCATTGTTGACAATTTTATCATTGAGCTTATGAAGAGTAGAAACATGAACATCTCTTAATGTAATAATTTTAGATTGTAAAGAATCACATGATTTGTATGAATCATCATCAGGAATAAGAGACTTGAGCCTATCAATTTTAGAATTAAGTGATTTAACAATAAGTTCATGTTTCTTAGCTTTCTTATCGTATTTTCTCAATTTATCATGAAGATGAACAATAGCACGAGCTAAATCATCGTATGTAGTTTTACCTCATTTTCGTTGCTATAAAGTTCATCATCGCTGGAGCCTATTATGTCATGTGCCACGAGACATATTTCAGTCAGGTCATTCTTCCTACCTCTGCCTTCATCTTCACTTCCATCTCTCACTGAGTCCACATCGCTCATATCAACTTGATCGAGGGTGGCAAGGACTCGATGCACCATCTTCTTATAGTTGCGGTTGTTCATCTTTCCTCCTTGGGTGGGTGCTTGATGTCCTCCTTGTCTTATTTTGAAGATTTCTTGAGCTTTGGACAGTTAGAGAGAATATGGTTGACCTCACCACATTCAAAGCACCAAACAGGACCGCTTCTTCTTCTGTTTCTTACATTGTTCAAAGCTTTAGTCACTTTATTAGAAAGCAAAGCCAAGTCTTCCTCTACAAACTGCTCTTGTTCATCAAACAAGGCATTTAAAGCTGATAAAGAAACACTCGAAGATGATACAAAAGAAGAAGACTCATTTAAGTGCGAAGAAACCAAAGCCATTGACTTGGGAGAAATCTTGCGTGAAAATACATTCAATTCATAAGTTTTCAATTTCGAATAAAGAGTATTGAAAGTGAAAGCAGTCATATCCACCTACTCCTGAATTGATGTAACTTTCATCTCCCAAACCAACATATCAAGCCCACTAAGCAAATATCTAGCAATTTCAAAATCAGTATAATTAGTAGCATAAGAAGAATCAACTGAACAAAGATTGCTAAGAATTTTGTTAAAGCGAGCAAAATATTCATCCAAGGTTTCACTAGGTTTCATCTCAAATTTCATGTACTCCTTTTGTTATACGTCTTTGTGCACTTCCCTAATTGTGGAAGAGCCTTGATGGTAGGCACAAAGAGCATTCCACATCTCATGCACAGAAAGAAAATGAGAAATACAATCAAAATCAAAACGGCCGACACCATTGATAATTAAATTTCGAGCTTTGCAATTTGTTTCAAAACTAAAAATCAATTCTATCAAAAATATAAGGCTTAGTAGAAAACCTCTCGGATGCCATGGTGATTGTTTAAATCAGTTAAGATCAAAACAAAATAGAAACCGAGCTCTGATACAAATTGTAAGATTGAAATACTCTAACCACGGTAACTAGAGGGGGGTGAATGGTTGTAGTACCCCCAAAACAACCCCAAATTCAAATTCAGAAAGCTAATTCTCGACCAATCAGCAAAATCCTTGGCTAGACTAAAATTTCCGAGGAGTTCTCGAATTTCCCGAGGGCTTTCTCAAGGACTCAGCAAATTTCCCAAGAGCACTCTCGAGAGCTTCCCGAGGGCAGGAAAAAAGCCTGACCAAGGTACGGTAAAATGAGCCTAACTTTAAAACCATAACTCGAATAGATCTAAAATTTTAACACAAGAAACTAGACTTTAATACAATTTTTTTCCAGGTTGTTTCACTCAAATCTAAGTTACCAATCAAACGTTATGATCTCCGAGAGTTCCTATAGCGTAAAAACAGAGCAGATCCGATCCAAAAATTAAAACCTTAATTACTCATAAAATACGAGGAATTAACCAATGAAACTTTGCATATATCTTTCTTAATGTCCTAGCAGGGTTTTGGATAAATCAAATCAAATTAAATTGCATGTAAAAGCAAAATCACAGAATAAGCCAAAACAATGCAAACCGATGAACATTAAGAAGAAAGAATGTGATACCATACTCCTTGATGCTTGAAGATGAATCTTTATTGCATAAGAGTGTTTACAAGATACAATCCAAAGCACCCCTCACCAAATCACGTACAAAGCCCTAGAATGGGAGCAAAAGGCTAAACCCTAATTTTCTCTTCTTCTTCTATTGTACATCTTGGATTCCCTGTTTGCTCTCCCCTCTGTCTTTTTATAGTCCCTCATGGCTGTCACCATAAGGCACAAAAATAACAACTTTTGGAATCTAAATCCAACTAGGAATCCATATCTCTTATGAATCCAATAAATCCTAACTCCTTCTGAATTTTCCTCCTTTCCATATCTGCAGACATCCCGCGTATGCCATATGGAAACCTCATATCATTTCCATATTCGTACACATCACCGCGTATGACATATGGAATATCAACTTCACGTGCCACATCCTCTAGCCCGAGCATCCCGCATGACATCCTCGACCGTTCTGAGCCTCAATTCCTCCCTGAACCTAGCTCTGATCCCGTCATCGACCACGACTCGCCCTCAAGCAATGCCAGCACATGAACAAACCAAAAAACCATTTTTTGAGCACAAATTCTTTCTAACTTAACTCAATTAGTCCAATCAATCCTTTCCAACTTAACTAAAACATTCCAATCAATCATAAACATTGTGTATTTATGAAATAAACAATTTAACACATATGATTCAACTCGAACATCAAAAATCCGAGTGATCCAAAATCCCGAGGTTGAAATTATCGGGTGCTGAAAACTCTCATGGGCTGAATTTCCTCGAGTGCCAAGTGCTGAGTGCCCAACAAGAGTGCTCGACAACTTGACCAAAGTGCTCGACAACTCGACCAAAGTGCTCGACAACTCAAAATACTCAAAACCAATTTGTGCATCACATGTCAAGATCAAAGCCAATTTGTTCATCATAAATAAATGATCATACACATGATCTCACAATTACTAGTTGGTTAATGAACTGGTTCATGTATTAAATGCTACTAAAATATGATTAAGGTAGGTTGTGAGTATAAGGTATGTGGTTCTGCTAGTCGTACTCATGACACTTTAAAGACCAGTTCATGGGCCACTTTTGCACTATAACCTCGCACTCACCACAAGCCAGCGTGGGTAATGGTATGACCAGAAGCCTAGAGATCCTGGGTGAAGCAACGAGATGGCCGATAGTTCTGCACTAAGTAAGTCTTTGCTATTCGGATAGGGATGCTAGGGGGATGTCAGGTGTGACGGGATCCTAGGTGTGAATCTTGGAGGATCTAGGTGGATAGTCATATCACAACTCTTTTCCAAGGTACCGTGGTGGTATTAAGGCGCATGGTGATATGTTGTAGGGCTGTGTCTTGTGGGTAAAGTTGTGCACCTCTGATCAGAGTAAAACTATTCGAATAGCCGTGCCCACGATTATGGGCCGCAATGCGGAGTCACTTGTGATTAGTCCCATGATTACTTAATTAATCTATTTACTTTCTGTTTAACTTAGATAGCTCTGGTTAGAGTGGATTGGTTGTTTCTTTTGGGCCTAATGATTCTGGGTAAGAGTTATTCAGTGATTGGATTAATACTATTTTAAGGTTTCAACTTAATTAGAATTACCTTTTAAATTCTACCTCTCTTGAATGCTCTATTTATGCAAATGAACCCTATTATGCCGTCTTTGTATCCCCTGTGCATTATAACTGTTCCGCTTGGATGGCTTGCTGAGTATTCAAAATACTAACCCTTGCATTCCCCCACCATCAAAAGAGGAGTTCATCAGCGAAGATGAAGGTGGTGCCTTTTGAGCTAGGCCCAGTCAAGTCTACCTGTGGAGTAGAGTCACCGCTACGTCAATAAAGTTATTTAGGAGTTATTTATGTTTGTCATTATTATTTGAGGTTCCATGCCACCTCTGTAATAAGTACTTTATTTATTCCATCATAAACAATAATGCTTTTGATGTCCAATAAATTGTTTATTGTGTGCCTTGGCTGATTCCTGGATGAGGGACTTGCCGCACAATAAATCACAAGAAAATGGTTGGAGTTTTTGGGCCGACAGATGTGGCGCTGATGCGGCGGCCACATCAGCACCACACCGGGGAGACGGCGGTGGCACGGGGACCGAGGGTCACCGGTGAACGGTAGCTCGGTGACCGACGATGAGGGCTCCGATGAGATCAAGGAGGCACGGGGAGTTAACCTGAGGGCTCAGCGGTGGACGGCGGTGACGGCAGGCGGTCGACTGGGAGAGGAAGGCGGCATGCATCTCAGGTCGACGGCGAGGAGGGGGCTCCGGTGATCGGCGGCGAGGGTAGAGGGGATGCCGAGGACTGGCAGACGATAGCAGTCACAACGATAGGGTCAGTGGTGACCGGTGGATAGCAGAGCGATGGTGATCGATGGCTGGAGCAACGGCGGTGAGTGGCGGGATGCGGCGCATGGCGCTAGGGTGAACGGCTGTGCTAGGGTGGCGGTGAAGGGGGCTAACCGAGAGCACGGCGCACGGGGAGGCTTTTTATAGGGTTTGCAGGGGTGTCGGGGCAGCGTACAACGCCGGCAATGGCGAGGCGGCCGTTAGTGTTCAGGAGCGTTCTGCGGGGGTGGTTGTGGTGGTGGACTGAGCTCGATTCGGTGGGGGAAACGCTCGGAGTGGCGCGGAGATGCTCACGGTGGGCTCGAATTGGGCCCAGCGCAACGGCGGAGGTGGATTTGGCGGCGGGGACGTGGCGGCGACGCGACGCTGGCATGGCGGGAGGAGGAAGACGGGCCTGACATACGAGGCCCACATGTTAGTGGCCGAGAGGGGGCGCGTGGTGGAATGGGCTGGTGGGTGAAGCTGGGCCGGAGGCGGGGCGAGGCAGGCCAAGGCGAGGGTGCGTAAGGGGATTGGGCTGGCCAAAGGCCGGCCCAAGAGGAGGGAATTCGGTTTTAAGATTAAAAATTTATTTTTAATTCCTTTTTCTTTTAGAAAGAGCTCCAAAAATTCGGAAAAATATATTTTTGACTCAGGAATATTTTAGAAAAATTTATAAAGTTCTTTACATTTTTAGAGACTTTTGTAAAAATTTTCAGCAATCTTTTATTTGCAAAAATTTCTTCCTCAAATTTTAATACTCAAAATTCTTTTCTTTCCTTTCAAGAAAAATCTATTTTAAATTTTCTTTTACTGAAAATTCTTTTTTTTCCTTCTATTTTATTCACAGCTTTTATTACTTTTATATTTTGAAAATTTTAGGCTGTGACAACTACCAACCTGGTGGAGGCTAGTGACTGACTGTTCACTATTGAGAAGGAGCTAAAAGTTCTGCAATGCACTGATCAGGAGAAGGTTTTGTTTGCATCTCATCAACTTCAATGTCCAGCAGGGGAGTGGTAGAGTCACTTTAAGGAGAATAGAACTGATGGAACTGAGATTACTTGGGCAGATTTTACAGCTAGTTTCAGGAAGGCCCATGTTCGTGATGGACTTGTGGCTCTGAAGAAGTGGGAATTTCGTACCATCAAGTAAGGAAATCGTTCTGTCACTGAATATCTACATGAGTTCAATCACTTGTCTCGTTACATCCCTGAAGATGTCAAGTCAGATGCTGAGCATCAGGAGAAGTTTCTTGGTGGTCTGAATGATGAACTGGCCATTCATCTGATTTCTAGATATTATGTTGATTTTCAGAAGTTGGTTGATAAGTCAATTCATCAAGAGGATCAGTATAACAGGATGGAGTCCAAGAAGCACAGACTGGTGTAGAATCAGCAGTCCAACAATTAGAAGCCTCGTTATATGATGGTGCCACAGCAACAGCAGTCAGGAGGACCCAATGCTTAGGCCAATCACCCTCATCAGTTTTATGTTGCTAGTCGGAGTGGAAACACTAGTGGTGCACCTCAAGCGTACCGCCCCAATGTGCCTCGCCCTGCTCAAGTCACTGGTGCTAATCAAGTTCCTTTGAAGGACAAGAATGGAAAGCTACCGGTGTGTTTCAATTGCTATAAGCTTGGTCACTATGCTGATAGGTGTCTAGAGCCCAAGCGTCCGAACAGAGCTGCAGCACCCCCAATTCAAGCCTCTGCCGGTCAAGTCAAGGCAAGAGTGAATCATGTCATAGCCGAAGAAGCTCAAACTGCCCCTGATGTAGTATTGGGTACGTTCCCTATTAACTCAATACTTGCAACAGTACTTTTTGATTCCAGTGCAACTCATTCTTTCATATCAAAAAATTTTGTGGAAAAATATAGAATGGCTGTTGAATCCCTACCCCATTCATTAGTTATCTATACCCCCGATCACCAGATGCCTACTTCTCTCTTTAGTCCTCTAGTAACCATTGAGATTCTTGGTGTCTCTTTTCTGACCAACGTCATTTTGGGAATGGATTGGTTAGTGAAACATGATGGTGAGATTAAGTGTGCAACTAGAGAAGTCACCATGACCAATCACCTTGGCCGAACCATCACCTTCCATAACCCAAAACCGTCTGGATTGAAGATCATGTTGAATGAGGTTTAGATTGAAGAGAAACCTGTGGTGCAAGAGTATCCTGATGTTTTTCCGAAAGAGTTGCCGGTATGCCACTCAAGAGAGAAATTGAGTTCAGAATTGATCTAGTTCCCAGTATAGCCTCAATTCATAAGAGACCGTATCGGATGGCCCCGTATGTGTTAGCTAAAGTCAAGAAACAAGTGGAAGAATTTATGGAGAAATGATATATTTGACCAAACACTTCGCCTTGAGGAGCCCCAGTTGTTTTTGTGGAGAAGAAGGACAAGTCCAAGAGAATGTGTGTGGATTATAGAGTTTTGAATGAGGTCACAATTAAGAACAAGTACCCCCTTCCTCGCATTGATGATTTGTTTGATCAATTACAAGGATTCTCAATGTTCTCCAAGATAGATCTTCGGTCAGGATATCATCAGTTGAGGATTCGAGAAGAAGATATCCCCAAAACTGCTTTTATAACCCACTATGGATTGTTTGAGTACCTGGTGATGTCATTTAGATTGACTAATGCCCCTACTTTCTTCATGAATTTGATGAATAGCGTGTTTATGGAGTACCTGGATAAGTTTGTAGTGGTGTTCATTGATGACATTCTTATCTATTCCAAGACAAAGGAAGATCATGTGGCGCATCTACACTTAGCTCTACAGAAGTTAAGAGAGCATCAGTTGTACACCAAGTTAGCCAAGTGTGAGTTTTGGCTGAAGGAAGTGAAGTTTTTGGGTCCTATCATTTCTTCCTCAGGAGTTGTCATTAATCCCGGTATAGTCAAAGCTGTTACTAATTGGTTACAGCCTAAGAACATTATGGACATTAGGAGTTTTCTAGGACTTGCGGGTTATTACCGTCGGTTCATTGAGAATTTCTCTAAGAGAGCCAAGCCTATGACCAAGTTGTTACAAAAGGATGAGAAATTTGTTTGGACACCTGAGTGTGAGGAAAGTTTTATAGAGTTGAAAAAGAGATTGGTGTCAGCCCCAGTGCTAATTCTGCCAGATCCTAAAGGAGATTTCCAAGTATATTGTAATGCATCTCGTCAAGGTTTATGATGTGTGTTGATGCAAGAAGGTAAAGTAGTTGCGTATGCTTCTTAGCAATTAAGGCCACATGAGTTGTATAATCTGACCCATAATTTAGAGATGGCTTCAGTGGTTCATGCTCTAAAAATTTGGCATCATCATCTCATCGGTAATCATACAGAAGTCTTTACAGACCATAAAAGTTTGAAGTATATCTTTACTCAACTAGATTTGAACCTTCGTTAAAGAAGATGGCTCGAGTTAGTTAAGGATGATGACGTCAGTATTCAGTATCACCCTAGTAAAGCCAATGTGGTAGTAGATGCTATTAGTCGCAAGACCTATGGGAATGCTATTTTAGTTGAGGAAGTATCATTGGAGTTGCTGCAAGAGTTTGAAAAGTTGAGTTTAAGTGTTGTTCCAAGTGGTTTTCTAGCAGCCTTGGAAGCCTAGCCTTCGCTGTTGGATCAGATTCGTAAAGCTCAAGTGGATGACCCTTATGTTCTGAAGACCAAGGAGAGCATGAAGGAAGGAAAAGCTTGTGAGTTTTTTGAGGTTGAGCAAGGTACCTTATGGCATGGAAATCATATTTGTGTACCTGATAAGGAGTTGAAGGATCTCATACTTCGTGAAGCCCATGAGACTCAGTACTCTATTCATCTCGGGAGTACTAAGATGTATCAAGACCTTCGAGAAAAGTTTTGGTGGCCCAGTATGCGCCGTGAGATAGTAGAGTATGTAGCTCTATGTGATGTATGTCAGAGAGTAAAAGCAGAACATTAGAGACCTGTAGGATTACTTCAACCTTTGTGAGTGCCTGAATAGAAATGGGAAGATATCAAAATGGATTTTATAACCGTATTGCCACGAACCACCTCAGGGTATGATTCTATATGGGTTATTATTGATCGCTTAACGAAAGTTGCTCACTTTATACCGGTCAAGACAACCTACCGCGGTAGTCAGTTAGCAGAGCTATAAATGGCTAGAATTGTTTGTTTGCATGGAGTTCCCAAAAGGATAGTGTCTGACAGAGGAAGTCAGTTTACTTCTATGTTTTGGCAGAAGCTGCAAGAAGAATTGGGTACCCTTCTGAATTTCAGTACAGCCTATTATCCCAAGACTGATAGCCAGACAGAGAGGGTGAATTAGATTCTAGAAGATACGTTGAGAGCCTGTGCTCTAGATTTTGGAGGATCATGGGATAAGAACTTGTCTTACACTGAGTTCTCTTATAATAACAGCTATCAAGCTAATCTTCAAATGTCCCCGTTTGAAGCCTTGTTTGGGAGGAAGTGTAGAACACCGTTATTTTGGGATCAAGTAGGTGCGAAGCAAGTATTTGGCACCGATATTATGAAGGAAGCTAAAAGCAAAGTTAAGATTATTCAGGACCGTTTGAAGGTTGCTCAGTCCAAGCAAAAGTGTTATGCAGACAACCGTCGCCGAGATCTCAGTTTTGAAGAAGGGGATTCTATATACCTCAGAGTTACCCCTTTTCGTGGAGTTCATCATTTCTAGACCAAGGGAAAATTGGCACCACGTTTTGTGGGACCATACCGGATAACAAGTCGAAGAGGTGAAGTCGCCTATGAGTTGGAGTTACCCCCATTCATGGCAGATATTCACAATGTGTTCCATGTGTCTGAGTTGAAGAAGTGTCTGTGAGTCCCCTCTGAAGTGGCAGATGTTGAGCGGATAGAACTTCAAGAGGATTTGACATATGTGGAAAAGCCTGTTCGTATTCTAGAAGTCAGTGAGAGGACCCGGAGCAAGGTTGTAAACTTTTGTAAGGTTCAGTGAAGCAATCATTCAGAAAAGGAAGCTACTTGGGAGCATGAAGATGAGTTAAGGGACAACCACCTGCATCTTTTTCCAGGCGCCTCCGAATCTTGAGGTCGACATTCTGTTTAAGACAGTACATTTGTCACCACGCCCGCGTCACGTCGCCGCCACGTCCGCGTCGCAAAATCTGCCTCTGCTATTGCCGGGGGCCAAATCCGAGCCCGGATCCATAGTCCCCGCATCGCCGTGAGCGTTTCCCCCAACAAATCGAGTCCGGCCCGTGCCTTGAACAACCCCCACGCCGCGCGCCCAAACCCTAACCACCGCCCTACCATTGCTGGCGCCGTACGCCACTCCAACAACCCGGCCAACACTATAAATAGCTCCCCCATGCACTGTGCTCTCGGTTAGACCCCTCCACCGCCGCCCGAGCTCTGCCTTTCGCCCTACCACCGTGCGCCGCCTTCCGT